>MJUU01046340.1:30529-63377 GCA_002080025.1 Modiolus philippinarum | reverse complement strand
AAGAAAAAAAAAGCAAAACCAAAAAAACAAAAAGCAAAAAACAAAAACAAAACAAAAACATAAACAAAGGCACAAATGACAATCGAAGTAATGGATTGTAGTGCTTCAAAAGGTGCCCATATGTATAACTTCTATTTTCTTTATTCATAATATGTTGCTCGGGTAAAACTTCTATACATAAAGTGATGACACTTTTTAAACCGGCAAATTATCTCCCTTTCCCATGTAATACTTCTTATTTCTCAAATTTCTGTCCTATTTTCACGGTTTCTAAGTGGTTTTTCTGCAGATGCTGTTGTTCGCGGTCACTTTTTTGTTTAAATTAAATAATAACATCAAATGTGTGTACCGTTTTACGACTTTACCGTTGTGACACCATTAAAAAAGTGGTTATGCATGATGACGTGACGCTCAAAGAAATCATTCATTTCGGATCTTCAGAAGACAGGAAACATATTTTTGTCTGAATATCTTTAAAATAATTAAAAAAACAGATTCTACAACCATGTCTCGTGAGAAATGAAATTTCTTCCCTCTTGGTTGTTCAATTTTGAAATATCTCAAACGCTCTACAAGCATCGCATTTAAAACATTTGAAAATTTAACTGCCTCTAGTGTAGAAATGTCATTTCTTACTCGATGAAGTTATGGAATCAAAGAAGTTAAGGGAAAGCGCAGAGTCAAACCATCCAGAACTGTGCTTTATTTTGTTTGTTGGTTTATACAAATGCTACGCACATCTTATTATTGCCCCCTTTATCGTTGTTTTTCTCTCTCTTTGGATAAGGGAATCCATTGTTTTCGCGTTGCAAGATTTTTCTGTCTTACACAGGGAGTGTAAGACAAACTACATATTTTACGAAAGGATATGGAGTAAATGAGCATGAGACCANAACACATATGTTAACTCAAACTGCAATAATTTTAATGAGCTGTATGGCCATTTCGGAAATTAATTCCTCATCAGCAGCACTACAACCCAAACAAAGGAAATCCATAATTTCAAAAAAAAATGTTTAAAATGCATTAAACCAAACGAAATCCGATACATGCATGTATTCCCGAGAATATTTTTTAAAACAATATCTACATGAATTGAAAATTGTATCATTAGATACAATTAAATAGAATATCTATTACCTTTGAAAGGAAAAAAAATGAACTAAAACACGCCTTAAATGCGTAAATCGTTGGCACTAAAATAACCCCGAACTCGGACGGGTCCTCCAGGCATTTTGACGTCGGGAAAATGAAGTATTTTCTGTTGTCAACAATAGCGTTTCGATAGTAATTTGTTTTATTTCTTTGGATGATAAGGTGGAGAAAATTGATGATTAAACACTAGTGAGAGTACCATACAAAAAAATTTCAGACACCCTCGGGTAAAATTTTAGCGTCTCAGACTCAGCAAGCTTCGTCCAAGTACCTGAAATCTTACCCTTGGGTGTCTGAGATTTTTCTGCCTGGAACTCACTTCAGAAAAATGACAAAAAGGTAGCCAAATATTGACCTATACCTCTACATTGAAAACTCTGGGCGTCTGAAAACAAAACTTTAAGACAAGAGTGATGATTTCGACTTTCCAATAGTGAACTTCCCGTTTTTGAGCAGTAATATTCCCACTTCTCCAGCACATGGCGTTTACATTTTACAACACATTCGCTATTGCCGTGCCTGTAATTTGAACAGCGATTTTGTCGACAGAGCGAAATTACTGTCTCAAAATCTTATACATCAAGGGTATGTTCAGTCACTGTTGCAATTATCACTGCAGAAGTTTTACGGTCGTCACCAGGATTTGACAGACCATTACAATGTTTCTGTTTCACAAATGAGAACAGATAACGTTGAATAGATCCAGAGTTTGATACAGGACTGACTAACACCGACTGTGACAAAATCGGACTTTTCACCGGCAGTGTGACAGGTGCCACGCGTGGAGCAGATCATGCACCCTTCCGGAGCACCTAATGATACCTCAGTTTTTATAAGGGTTCACATCGCTAGTGCTTTAGTTTTGTGGCGTTTTTGTTCATTTCTGTTTGTTTGTTATGTCTTTGTCATACTGTCTCAATTCGTGTCGCTGTGCATTGCCGTGATTTTGAATATGACTTTAGAATTTCCCCTTTCCTGGTTCTTGCTTCGGTATTCGTTTCCCGATGTATTCACTCTCCTATCAGACTTAAGCTACGCCTTTGGTTTAATGATGGAGTCTGTGTAAAATAACTGAGTAAAATATCGATATAAGAAATTGAATCAGATAGCATTATAAATATATTTAAAAATATCACTGAATTTCTGAAAGTCTGACTTGTGGGCATGTTTTATACGATTTCATTCAACTTGAACAAGAAAGAAAGTAAATAATTCTGCTAAAACTAAATACAAATAAGCTCTACTTACATCTTTAATATTTATTCCATGGCAGACTAATATAAAACACCATTGTTTGTATCATCGATGGCCACTTGATGAACAAGAGATGTTTGTAAACTTATAGTGATTCATACGGAAGTGACATGACATTACTTATTATATCTTTCATTTATAGTTTTAGTGGTTTTTATATTTAAAAAAATATCAAGCTCATTAATATACCAAAGACGGCTACATGTAGAAATTGAAGATTTAAACACTTGTAAATATGTCTTCGGTTATTTGAAATTGAAACTCTTTAATGTTATTCGAAGCTGAATAGTGTGGAAAGGGAAATTTTGAATCAAACTCTGAATAAATACCCGTCACAAAAAATGTGAAGTTGTAACCATTAAAAATGTGTGCACATCACATCGGTATGAATAGCTTTTTTTATCGACTTCTCTGTTTACAATACGACATGTTGGTCTTAGACAAGTATTGCATTGCAATACATCGGCAAACGAATACTGAAGCAAGAACGACCAAAGGGGGAATTTTAAAATCAGATTACACAAGAAAAACATCCAATGTAACTAAACATGAACATCATGGAATCGTCTTTTATATGAAGATAAGATACAGTTACTCCCGAGCAGTTAGTACCATATATATAGCATAACAGCAGTATAACAAAACCTAAGCATAGAAGAATTGTTCTCATCAAACCAGCGGAATACAAAGACCTTCAATTGGATAGTTACAGAGCCACACTGACTAATGTTAACCACCAAGATTATTATTTCAGAAATGTGGAATACGGTTATAAGTGCAAAGGTTTAATTCCAAATATATGTTGTCTGCTTTATTTGTTGTTTTATTGATTGGCTTGACTTGAGAGAATAGTTTGTTTATTCTACAAAAATATATCACATATAAAATAAAGTTAAGATATGTCTTCCTTAAGGTAGATCGACACTAATACACGGCGCATTCGATTGGCGCATTTGCGAAACACTACTCGAATGCGGAATTAACTGAATTTTCAAGCCGGAATATTCCTTATTTTGCCTTTTCATTGTGACGTCATACTAAGTAATAGATTGACATACACTTTCCCGCGATTTAGCTCCCTTTTGCCATAAATATTGTTTGTTTCGTAAACTATATATAATATTTCTCTTAATCAATCGGTGACATATAAATTTTATTAGCTCAACTTATAGCAGAAATGTATACCTCTGAAATGTCAAAAAAATAAAAGAAATCTATCTGATGTTTATTTCATGTGAAAGCTAAACAATAAGCATGTTCTTTCAGTTCCCTATATATTCTTTGTACATATTGCTGAAAAATACTGATTTTCAAAGCCTGATTACAGGAAAAGATGATCGGTGGCATATCTTTCTTATTTTATTTTTTGAACAAATGGGCTAAGAACTATAAAATATCTTGAAATAAAAAAATTCTGTCTGATATTTTTATTAGGCTCAAACTACCTTAAGTTATTTAGTAAATATAACTTTTCTAAAAAATATATCTGGTTAATTTCCATAGCACTCTGAATATTACTGCGGATAACCTCTGACTTTACCTCCTAGATCATTTGCATTAGCCCAAGTGTCTATGTTTCCCGGTAAACTGTCTTGTATATAGCTCATTGTGAGTACAGTTTGTCTTACACATTAGGACTTCCATTTGATGTGAAAATTCTATCAAACTGATCAAACAACTTCAAAGGGAATAAAATGATGAGAAAAATTGGGAATTGTATCAGAGTTTTATTTATGAATTATAAAACGTTTAAAGTAAATGAGAACCGAACCGTCAGTCTGAAAAGAACAATCTAAGGACAATGGCAACGTCGGAAAAACAAAGAAACGAAGACATAACATGAGCACGGCACAGAAAAGAAAATGAAGACACGCACATATACAAAAATGAACAACACGGACCCAATAAAACCATGGGTGAGATCTATTTAAAAAAAAGTTTTTAGTTGTCTTAGTTTTATAGAACCTGGTGGTATTTCTTTTACTTTTAGAAAAACTTTGTATCAATCTGAAAAGATGAAGATTTAGGGATGATTTTTGGGAAGATTTATTTAAATACCCAACTAGTCATTTTGCAGTGTAATTCACAAATACATTCCATTTTTTTTTTACATTTAATCACTTTACAGAACTCAAGTTATAATACTGTTTGTAAATAAGCACATATGTATTCAAAATTAAAAAAGAAACAAAAAAAAGTTATATAGATATAGATATAAGATATCACCCCCAGGTATAACTCATTTCTATTGTCAAGTTTTCTTTCTGTATCAATTAACTAATCACTTTGAAGTTATTTAATCAGTTTGATAGAAGTTTGGTAGATAAGGAAACTGATCAGCTGAAAAAGTGTGCTGTTTTTAAGATATGTTCAGTATGCATCAATTTACCTTCAGGGTTTGGAAACTATTTTACAGAACTGCAATTCGAATATAGGTTAAACCAGAGGTTATCCGCAGGAAAATGAGGAAGAATAATTTTGTAAAAAAGAAGCAAATATGTTTTATATTTTATAAAGCAAGTGCAATCCTGGAAAACAATAATCATAATGTGCTGAGATGCAGATTGAATATCAAACTGAAAAACAATATCTTATTTTTATATGTGACACGCTTCTTCCATTTGACTATGAAAAATAAGACCCTTTTTGCATTGATAAATCCAAGAAAAAATAAAATAACCTGATCGTGAGTTTCACTTTAGCAAATAACGTTCAAGATTTAAATTGTTGATAAGAAGAACATTGTTCACATGATTACTTAAAACGACAATATTCTATCTAGAATGACAGCCCTGAAAAACTGTTGTCACTAAGTTGATATAAGTTTGTACCGATTTAACTTTAGGCATTATACCCTTAAAATGAAACTAGTTTCTATAAAATAGCTATTGTTGCATTACATTTTAGTTAGTTAATTATTATGAAATAAAATTAGTACATATTACTTTTTTATTCATCTAAAAATCTATATATAATTTCACTTATCAATGACAAGAGCCTCTACAGGGATCCTTGACGTACCGACTTACAACTTTCTTACCGATAAAAAGAGCCTAAACAGGAATCCTTGACGTACAGAATAATGTTTATCTGACTAACAACAAGAGTCCCCATAAAGATCCTTGACGTACCGACTAACAAATACAATTTGAAAATTTTCATTAAACAAATTTTTGTGATTAATTAGAAGAGCATCCATGGGATCTTTGACGTACAGATTAACAACCATAATTTCACAAATTAAAGACTTTATCTGACTTCTGACAAGAACTTCCATGACCAAAGAAGACACGGATATAGCGTTGCTCGACAATTAGCAAAGAATTCCGCTTAAGCCGTCTTGAACTTACTATGAGGTATGAGCAAAGCTCATTGTTGAAGGCCTCATGGTGACTTCAAGATGAAGAACAACAATAAAAGCGTTGTTCCTTTGCTTGCTTTTTACCATGTATTTGTTGAGACTTTGTCTCATGTGCATTTACTCCATATTCTTTTATTCACCATTCCACTGGGATCTTTGATGTATCGAGTAACAGACATAATTTAACTCCTTAACAATCTTATATGACTGGTAACAACAGCTTGAACTGTTATCCTTGATGCACTGACTATGTTTACTACAACCTTATCTGACTGGTGACAACAGCCCATACTGTGATCCTTGACGTACCGACTAACAAACGTTCACGAGGATTTTGATGTGATTGAATTTTCGCCTCTCTAACTTTAATATTTATGTTTTTATGTTTCTTGGAAAAAGCTTATTTCAAGCTTTCCTTTGTGTATTTGGACTGTTATTTACTAGTCACAAACAGACTACAAATCTATTTAGAAGTATTTCAATTGAAGTTCATATGAAAAAAGGCTTGATATCATAGTCAACGGAAATTATGTCCTTAACTAGCTGTCAGTAACTGCGAGCATTTGTCCGGACAGTACCTGTTTGTATTGTCTTCATGTTTTATGTACTTCATTGTAAGGGTTTTCGTCTTGATAAGTTGGTCTCTTTTCTAGTTTGATTTTTACTGTGAGTCTTTCTGTCTATTTATGTTTTAGCAATTCACCACACATAGAGGGAGGGTTTTGATCCAAGAAAACGAGTTTAACCTCACCGCAATTTTTGCGCATGTCCCAAGTCAGGAATATGTTGGTTATTGGCTTGTCCTTGTCTTCTTATAAAATTTTAGTTTCTTGATATTGGGGTTATTGGATGTGGTTTGTTTCCATTGATTTACTCACTTTTTTACCTTTTTGGAGCCATTTAGGACTTGCAATATGGTGTGAGGTTCCTCGCTGTGTTGAAGACCGTGCGGTGACACCTAGATGCTTTGTTTTGGGTCGTTTCAACCTTAATATTGGATTTTGTTTCCTTGACATTTACCCCATTTCCTTCCTTTTTTCATAATTAGTATTTGTATCATTGTATTTGTACTTTGTGGACTGACGTTTATGTTCTTACTTACCCAGAGGGACTTTTTACATAGTTACATGATTGTAGAGACAACAAATCGAGGTGTGATTTTTATATCATTCATTTTGATATTAGAGTTACTTATCCTCATACTCAAATCAAATCAAAATTACACCAAAATGATTAAAAGAAACCATGTCAGACATCAATAATACTTTGAATGACTATTTACGCTTTTTATCGTAACACTTATATTTATGCGTACAGCTTTATTGAAATATTCTTTGTAAGTTTTTACAGATAATTGTTAGGTTTTTTTAATTTTAATTTTCAAAATTTGAAATGTGTCTTTTTTTATTGCAAAACATTTATTATTCATCTATTATTCATCTCCTTGCACCTTACAATTAAAATCTTAATATTTTCAATCATTATTTTTTTAACTCCATCATGTACGATTATTTTAATTTTACTTATATTAATTTTCCTCTGTTGGGGTTTTCATTTCCAAATATAAAGAAACTCGATAGTCTGAAAGATGTTTCCAGTCACACCATGCTCTACCATTTTGAAAGCCGAAGTCAACATTATTGCTAGGACCTATACTCTAACAAATTTGATTAATACAAATGTGATTGGATTGCTATAGCAAATTTCCATTTTCTTAGTAAGCTCATGTTTAATATTTTTATTCTAAAAAATATGTTGTCATTGATTGTAACATCTGAAAGATGGTAAAAATAAAGTAATTAGAATTGTTTCCCTACTGCCCAAGCATTACTTGAGAGCATCATTGACATTTATCTACTAAAACAAAAATATTAAGAGTATTTGAAATGAAAGAAATTACATCATTTATTTCTTACAAATTTGCTTAATGATCAAATTATTGCTGCAGAAAAAATCAATACCATTCTTGGCGTACACATGTAGATATCGTTTCACGGAGTACAGAATACATTTGACAGTTGGCAAGTGCCTAAGCATGTACCCTTGGCGTACACATGTAGATATCGTTTCACGGAGTACACATCTGACAGGTGGCAAGTGCCCTAAGCATGGATCCTTGGCGTACTCATGTTGATATCGTTTCACGGAGTACACATCTGACAGATGGCAAGTGCCTAAAATCGGATCCTTGGCGTACACATGTAGAAAAATTCAACACATTCTAAAGTAACAGCGTTTTAATATGAGTTCGTTCGTTCATATTTGTTTTTGTAATGTAGTGAATTAAGCTATGAGTTTTTGCAAATAGTTGAATCTAGGTCAATGTAGACGTGTCTTGAGGTCATCGACCTTAAGTTTAGTAACCGTAATCTCTTTATTGTATGTTGCACAAAAATTGAAGATACAATAACAAGTTCTGATTTCATTTCATCTACTTATTTAACAAACGCTATTTCTGTGGATTTTGCTTAAACCATTTTAAGTGATATTCTTTTTTATTTGTCTTTATCAAACGTCAAGTCTTTAAAAGATAGAAACAAGTACAAAATCTGTGCAAGACGTGAATTTAATTTAAGAAATTGCTTCGCGTCATAAATGACACAGATGTAATCTCAGGTCACATACAAAGCAGATGTCTTTACCGATGTCAGGGTGACATGGGGATTGCTTTACAGGTTAATAATTTTCATTTTCTATGAAAATACATCATCAATATTATAACCCCCATATACTATTATTCTAACCATAAAAGCGTAAATTTGATATTTGGGATCATTTCTATTGATTTAGTCTTCCAAGCATTTCAATTTTATCTGAAGAGACATAAATTGTCGAAATGCGAATATGCAGAATTTAAATTCACAGTAACTTCGGTATTTAGTTATTCATACATATTATTTTCTTTCATAATCATATAGCCTTCTAAGAGTTTATGTTAAAAAAAATGGTGTCAGTATTGCAATAAGATTGATTATTGAGATTAATCAGTTTTCATAATTAAGCAAAGTAGTAAACACGATAGACTACTTCGAATTATACAGTTTACACAAACTGGTTTGACATGACCGCTAGCTGTTGCTAGTGCCGGTACCAAGTCCGGCTATCCCGAGTTTCTATCGTTGTCAAATCTGTTTTCGAATAAACCTCCTTCTTCTTGGTGTTTTCTTTTTATTTTCTGTATTCATGGTGTTAATGTTATTAAAATGGTCGATAGATGCTGAAATTCCATCCCGTTTTAGTTTCTTGTCCTGTGTTGCGCGATGTTTTGAGTGTTCTAGTGCTTCGATTTCTCTTAGGCGTCTATCTATAGTATTGCGGTCTTCATATCTAGTTGAAGCATATGTTTCCTTTAGTTGTGTGTTTACACTCTTTTCAAACCTTCACTAATTTTTATCCTTTGAATATATCTGTAATAATTCTGTTATATTTTCTACATATCGTTTGATTACGTGAATGGAAGTAAAAAGAATATGGCAAGACAGCCAGTCATTGTTATTTTTCTTATGGAAAATTTGGTGGTTTTTGTCGTAGCCACTAGTTTTACTTGATAATAGACCATCCATGTTTTACACTTATATGAAAACTAAAACATAATACAAGAACGATTGTTTAACTACATAAAGCTTTATGATGCATTTATTCTGTAAGATAATAGCAAAATGCGTTTTCAACATCGGTTGAAATCATAATGAAGTCTTTACATATACCTGATATCATACTATTCATGTCGATAGTTTATAGTTTGTAATTCTTTTACATAACAATGATTTTTAAATGCAGCAATTGATGTCGACTCTCTGAACGTGCAAAGTTGATTTTTTATATTGAGTGGGGCACCGGAAGTAGGGATTGTTTGTCATACTTATATGGCAAATTCTTTAAATGTAGCAGTCTTCTAAAATTTACATCAAGCAATTCAAATCGTCCAACAACTAACAATGAACTGGACTATCGGGTAAAAAACTATCATTCCTCATTTCCGTTGTATCCGTGACGGAAGTGATTGGAAGGTGGAATAAACAACTGTTTTTTAACGTTAAATGCAGAAATGCCCTAAAGATATAATATATCAGCATACCATTAACTGTTTATTGCTGACCAGTATATATTTATTGTTCTAATTGACAAACACAAAGGCTTATCTCCCTTGTATAAGGCTTTTACTGAATACGTAATTAGTTTAGTGTTCTGTATGAATATACACAACGGGCTGTCAATCTTGTGAATATGTTGTCTGAGATAAATATAATAATTGGTAATAATTGTCCTCCGTGCACATAGCGTGCTTGAATTAAGTAAAAAATATTTCTGTAGATATTGCATATAAATGCATCAGGGCATTTCACATCCAAACTTCTATGGCAATATCATTTACAAAGCGCTTAAATTCAAAAATTGTCCTTCCAAACTTATTAATCCGTTCAACAAACTTATTCATAAAGGATAGAAATACAGCATTGTTATTAAATCTTTACTTCTGGTTTTTGTTGGCAAAAATATTTATCATCTCCTAAATGCTTTACACCATTGCTAAATTTAAACAATTTTTCATATTGGCAGTATTTGGCATTGCACAATATCATGTTCTTCTTTCATAATTGATGATGTTGTAAGACCAAATCTATTAAGAAGTATTTCAATTGAAATTTCATATGTAAGAAGGCTTGATATGTATGTCCTTAGCTACATTTGTAGCTGTCAGTAACTGCGAGCATTTGTCCGGACAGTACCTGTGTGTATTGTCTTCATGTTTTATGTACTTCATTGTAAGGGTACTCGTCTTGATAAGTTTGATTTTTACTGTGAGTCTTTTTTGTGTATTTAGTTTTAGCCATTCGCCACACGTGGGGGAGGGTTTGGAAGAAAACGAGTTTAACCCCACCGCAATTTTTGCGCCTGTCCAAGGTCAGGAATGTGTTGGTCATTGGCTTGTCCTTGTCTTCTTGTAAAATTTTAGTTTCTTGATATTTGGGTTATTGGATGTGGTTTGTTTCCATTGATTTATTCACTTTTTTACCTTTTTGGGGCCATTTAGGGCTAACTATATGGTTTGAGGTTCTCATATGGTGACCCCTAGATGTTTTGTTTTTGGTCGTTTTAACCTGGATATTGGATGTTGTCTCCTTGACATTTTCCCCATTTCCTTTCTTTTTCATAAATAATACTCAAGGCTTAAGTTTCCTCTTTACAACGCTTGACTCGATTTTGTAGGAGGTATTTGTTTATTTGATACCATAATCTGCATAAAACATTTTACATTCATTTTTGTATCTTATTTGTGCTGAAGTAGAATACATGCCATAAAATTACCCAGGTTATCAATCATTCTTTGTGGACTGATGATTGTTAAGGGAATTAGCAGCTGATCCATCTAATTCTTTGGTGATTCCAATGTTCCTAAAAATTACGGAATATCGAACTCATGCAAAACTCAATCTTTGTCTGATTTGTATAGATTTAGACTTTTAGAAAGCTTGTTCGTAATAGGTCTTAAATGCGTTTTAACTTTAAACTTCTATTGTTTAAGCTCTATCTGCATCGGGAGAAAAGGCTTTCTCACTATAACTCATTGATGATATATCTTGGCAAGTCTTCAAGTGCATTTGGTACCTTTTGTACGTTTACATAAATTGGTTGTGTTCAGTTTTATTGATTAGTTTTATATAATAAAAGAAGCTTATGTCTATTATTCAAAGCTTGCTGATTTTTATTGTTTTTATATGTTAACAGAAGAAATGTTATGCATCTTATTCAAAGTTTGTTATTTTGATTGGTTTTATTTGTAAACAGAAGAAATGTTATGCCTCTTATTCAAAGTTTGTTATTTTGCTATTAGTTATCTCATCTTTATTATAATTCAAAAATGTTTATCTTTGTTGTTCAGAGTATTGCTAATTTTCAGTATTAGCTATTTTTCTTTTTGATGTTACAAAAATGATTATCACTAGTGTGCATAACCACACGTGTAAAGGTATTGCAGTATTTCTTTATTATCATACACAAGGTACATCTGGGTTTACTTTAAGCTGTGTGACCGATAATACGAAAAGGGTGATTTCCCTTGTACATTTTATCATCTCCCTTTATTCAAAGCTTAGGTGAGTTTAATAGTAAATATTTTTGTTGTTTTTTGGTTGTGGCATGTGATTGTAGTTACCGACCATTGTAGGTGTTTATTGATATCCTGTTTTTGTAATTTTTCTATGCGATAACTGAGTAAAGAAGTTTGGAACCATACCGTCAATATAAACGAATACTCCGAAAATAATGGCAACATCTAAAAGAAACAGACATAACATGAACACGGTACAGAAAAGAATAATGAAGAAACACATACTGTATGGTTGTTATTTCGCGTGGTATTAATTTTCGCGCTATTCGCGTTTAAAACGATAAACGCGAAAATATATACCCGCGAGTATTTCACAGGATATAAATGAACATATTGACTTTAACGGCGAATAAATCATATGCTGAAAACCGCGAAAATTTTGCACCGCGAATTTAAAGCCCTATACAGTACATACAAAGATGAACAACACGGACCCCAAAAAAAACATCGGTGAGATCAGGTGCACCGGCAGAGCAGGCATCTCCTATTTATAATAAGACACCCGCCGGGTAGAACACGTCAAATTCTGATGGATTCCAAATCCGGTAGATGAACCAACAATTAAACTTTTGAAATGGAAGGATCTGCTGTCATCTGGGAAACAGATATTCAATAGCGGTCTACAAGATGGTGATGTCAACCGTGGAACTTATGGTAGTGTGACTTCAAGTTTAGGGTAACATACCCTTGTTTAGGTAGCTTATTTGTGAGCAACCGGGCTCTATCGAGGAAGTCACTGTATCTACCAATTATTCCCTAATTCTAAGATAAGCTAGGCTATATATCTTTAATATTAATAAAATTAATAAATTTCCATATAAGGCAAAAATTTGAGTTTCTGAGATAAAATTATCACCTTAACAGATAGTTAAATTATGTTTTCTTTATCTGAAAAAACCTTTAAAATGCAACAAAACCCTGTCTCACATTTTCATATAGGGTCCGGTTTGAAAATTAAGGAAATTTAAATTTGAACTCGAAAAAATTTTGCTTTTTCAAAATTTAAAAATGATTTAATTTTGAACAAGACCTTGTATCAAAATTCTGAGACACAGTTTTGTAGCAGGTTATTATATCTTTCAGATAAGGTAAACAGAATAAAGCTACCTGTAAAGATGTAAACGTAATTGTCATTTTATAAACATTATCTCAAAAACTCAAATTTTTACCAAATATGGAAGTTTAGATATTGATACTTAAAAGGAATACTTTTGAAATGATCATTAAGAGTAATTTTAATCATTTTCCTTTCGTTTGATACATCATTTGTCATTGTATCTTAACTAATAACAAAGTTATAGGTATACATAGTAAGCAACTGAAAATTTCCTGCAGAAGACTGTGGTGCTACCTTAAGCGTTACCAAAAATGTACTCACCTCTTAACAAAAATATAAATAAGGTTTCTGAAGAGACAAGAGAATGGATGAACAATTTGGACAGATGACAGACATTCAGTGCTGTTAATGTCCGACTCCCCCTTTTTTATCAAGTAACCTAACTTGTAATCAATAATCTAATCTCATATACAAAATATTTCCCTATACAAAAAGATACTTGTTAAGCAAATCAAAATCTGAATCACCATTTCCCTTTTTGTAAACAAGTCATTGAAACAGGAAATGTTTACAAAGTTATAATAACGAAATTTATATCGAGTCAGGGTCAGATTTTATCAATTCTAATAAAAATTTAGTTCTCTGAAATATAATTGTTTCTTTTCCTTGAAAATAATGTTAAAATTTGCTAAAATATCAACGAAAAAGGTGACAGCAGCCATTAAAATTACAAAATCCGTTTATAAATAATAACAAGTATAAATTTAAAAAGTTCAGCGGCATAACCAGTGAAACAAGTTATATTTGGCTGTTTCTGGTCTTTAATTTTAAGTATTTTCAAAATTGTGTCGCTACGAGATTGTGCAATCACACTGAAATACAATAAAACGAAAAAAAATCGTATTTATTGTGCGATTTTGACAATGTAGTGGACATTTGAGAGGCTGCATTCCAGTGAATACTGTATAACAAATAAAGTAGCGTCAGAATTGGAAGCTGCACCTTGTAGAGCTATTGTAAAAATTAGAAATTCGTGTTTTTTATAGTCATTATGCCGCTGAACTTTCACGATATTTATCAGTTGTATGGGATCTAAGGGTCAGGTATTTATGCTCTAAATACAGAAGCAAATTGTTCTAGTAGAATTTGAGCTTTTTAGTTGTTGGCCATTTTGGTGAATGGTGATACTCCAATATTGTCCTGTTTTCTTGACTTGACATACTTCCAGAGTTGTTTTAATAATCCTTTCAATTATCGATATAGGACCATTCCGCTTTCATTAGTTCTCTTTTAAAGGATTTTTGGAATTGGCGTTAATTTGCCCATGATTTTTACCTTTTAGCTTGATTGTATGGGTGGATCCCGTCAAGGTACAACAAACAGCTAATTTGCTTCCTGCTTGTTGATGTTTCATAGTTTTGCTTTTGGTATAGAAATTGGCCAATGGTTATGTATTTGGATCTGCTGATATTGAAAAATAGCTTACTGTATGTTTGTTATGATGTGCTGTATTTTAAGGTGGTGTAATGGGACAGAAACACGGTTTAATCGGTCGTATCTCCAACCTTATGTTTCTGTGGTCTCAAAACTACGTGGAAATGTTTGCATGGGGGTAATTTTCCATATATTCGCGATCAAGAAAAATCCGCGTAAATTTCTCCAAAGCGAATAGTTTTGTCGTGAAGTCTTTCATGTAACAGCATTGACATGATCGAACAAAACAGAGCTCTCAGCGCGAAAATTTTCCCCTCGCGAAATGTTTTTCCGACAAAAAATACCACCCAGTTGACAGTATGTAACTCCTTCAAATATTGATGGATGGTTTCTAAATAGTCTGAAACAACGGCAGTAGAATACCGAAGGAACAAGGGAAGCGATGGCTACAAAAATCGAAGTCCAAAGACATGGCAAAAACGGTAACAGATAAAAACAAAGACAAAACAAGGACGTGAGACAACTACAATGCACGGAAATAAAAAGATAACATTAAGAACTAAGACACTCATAGTGTGAACTCCCATGAAAACCGGGAGTGACATCAGGTGCTCCGGAAGGGTAAGCATGTCCTGCTCCGCTAGCGGCACCCGTCATACTATCAGTGAGTCAATCCAGGGTTGAGTCAAATCCGATTATGTCAAATCCGTGAAGACGTGAAATCTAGCTGAAAATGTCCGTTTTCATTTGGGACACAGACACGTCATATCTGTCAATGATGTCATGGTGACGGCCATAGAATTTCTGAAGGGATGAAAGTAACAAAGGCTGAACAAATCCCTGACTAAGCAGCTTTTGGGACAGTGTTTTTGCTCTAACTAAAAAGTCACTGTATAAACTGCATGCCCGACAGTAACGAATCAACTGTGAAATGTATACTCCATAGGCTGGAAAGGAAGGTATATTGCTGCTCAGAAAGGTAAAGTTCACAATTGGGAAGTTAAAATCATCACGTTTGTCATACAGCTTAGATTTCAAACGTCCGTTTTCGTCAATGTAAATTAAAAGATCTAAATACGAAGCTGAAGTAGGTGTATTGGTAGTCTCTTTAATTTCAAGCTCATTGGAATAGATATGGTGTAAATATTCCTTGAATTTTGGATTATTAAGAAAAAGTACATCGTCTTTGTAGCGGAAGCTGAAATTAAAGGACTGGGCTAAATGTTTTTTTTGTTTTTTTCTGTGTAAGCCCTTGTAAAAACTTCGCCTCATACGAAAAAAGGAAGGGAAGAGATCAGCTAAAAGTAGCGCGCAGTTAGTTCCCATGGGAATCCCGATTGTCTGTTGAAAAACACGGCCTCCGAATTCGAAAAAAAATATTATTTATTAAAAATTCCATCATCTTGATTACGTCATTCTCAGTGTACTTCTTGTTTGACTCAGTGTGGTTCTTTACAAAATATGTTTTGTCTTTCCCTACTACTAAATAAGTGTATCTGCGTTCTCCGTTTTTAGTGCAGAAACATTGATGTATCAAATCCGAAATTACTGTTTTCAATTTATTGTGTGGCAGGGTAGTATAAAGAGTAGAAAAATCAAAGGTTTGTATGCTGTGGCAATGGGTAAGACTGCTGAATTGACACGCTTTTAAGTAAAACTTTTCCTCTCCAGATTTTTCACAACTGTACTTCTGCGCATGCGCAGACCAGTATTTCGATGAGACAGGAAATACTCTCAATCTTCGCTTTAACTTGCCCTGTAGTCACACAGAGTACAAAAATCAGTACCAGACCACTGCAATCCATTTTAATGCACATAATCAAAACTTGCAATATAGGCAAGTCATCGACATTTATTAAAATAGATCGTGTAAAACTATAAAAGATGCAAAGAAAGCTACTGCATTTATCGTTTAAAACCTAATCATAACATCACGGTTATAGATTAATTAATGTACATAATCTCTGCGTAAAAAATAGCGAAATTTCCTGCCCCTATCCATTTCTCTCTTTTCCAAGGAAATTCAATACTCGATGCTCCTTGTGTCAGTCTCACCTTTATTTCTTTCTTCTTTTTACTTGTAATAATTTTTGGTTTTAGTTGTAATATTGTTTGATGGACGTATAACGTAAATCAATTAATCAAAGCCTTAAGGTTATAATTTTGATAATTTTGAGTAATTGTTTGTAGTGTCGAAGAACAGATACGGACATTTCCCCCCTCTTTTGAGTAATTGTTTGTAGTGTCGAAGAACAGATACGGACATTTCCCCCCTCTCATGTTACATCTGTAATCTACAGCTACCAAAATGTAGCTCTCGATCATTTCATCAATTTTGAAGTTTAGTCTTCGTAAAAAGGTTGTGCTTGATTGTATTTTTACTTTTCTTATTGTCTTTTGATAAAAGAAATGGATAGGTTTCGAAATATAAACAGTATTTATACTCGTGTCGTTTACATTGTTCAAACAGAATGTCTATAGATAAAATAGGTATCTATTTAGATCTGGATTCAAGTTTCACTGATGAGATATAAGACATCGACATTGGGCCCTATATACAACTTTAAATTAAAATGCAGTTGTTGTGTATATTAAATTGTCAGGGTAAAATTCCTCTGAGGACAATATAAGTTTTCAAAGTTTGTCACTGTTTTCAGACGTTATGTATTAATTAGTTAAATTAACAGGATTATCTTAGATAAGTAAATCATTGGAGATGAGCAATTATCGTACAACAAAGAATGTTAACCTATCCTACCCTTTCTTTTGGATGACATACAAAGACTACTCAGTTTCTACTGGTACATCGCAGGCATCGGGCGAATAACATTGCAATGTCATGCATTACATTATAATTACTTCTGACATTTTAGCACTATTTAACAATAACAGTTACTTGAATTTTCGAAAGGTATGCATTATATAACAATTACTTTACAAATAACTGAATACCGAAGTTACTGTGAATTTTAATTCTGCATATGCGCATTTCTACATCTTATGTCTCTTCAGTGCAGAAACAATCTAAACGTTTGAAAGACCATAACCTCAAAAATATTTAGAAACTGATAGAGAACAAATAACCAGTATGATCTAAATGTAAAGCCAAAATCAGTTAAGGACAGAGCTTTGCATGAGGGAGATACTCCTTAGTTTTCAACAAAATTTACAAAAAAATAGATATTGTAAGGTTTTAAATAGAATCGGCTTTCGGGTCAGCACCGAAGTACTGACTACTGGGCTGGTGAATACCCTCGGGGACCAACAGTCCACCAGCAGTGGCATTGACCCAGTGGTAACAAATAACTGAATACCGGAGTTACTGTGAATTTAAATTCTGCATATACGCATTTCGACAACTTATGTCTCTTCAGTGCAGATAAAATCTAAACGTTTACAAAAGCATTTTATTACACATTACATTTTAGAAATGAGACATTGATTCATGTACACACAAATTGTCTAAGCTTGAACCATGTTTATGCAATGTAGTTTTTGCATTCAATCATCATTGAAGTCTAAAACTTATCATTCATTTGCATTCTGTCCTGCCTTTGTATTTTGCAGTTTAGAATGTACTGCAACTGCTCTATTTGACACGGTTATGATAAGGTTCCTTGGAGTTTCATTAAGTTTCTGATGGACATCATTTGATTTCTATAATTTATATTAAATTTGGACACAGAATGATTACAGCTTAAAATTTGAAACCTTGGATAGTAACAGTTATACATTGTTGCTTTTTTCAATATTTGTTTGTACAGTAGCTTTTTATTAAAAAGCAAACCATTTAAAATATTCAAACTGGACAATATTTGTGACATTTTTCTAAACATATGTATTCTTAATTACAAATACCCCCAATTAAATCCATAAATTGAGTTGTTGTCAAAAGAAATGAAATAATTGTTATGTAAACTATGATTAGAATTTATAGGTGACAATCGTAGATCTTTGATCTATAGTGTTTGTACTATAAAATGAGGATTTCAAATTTTCAAAACTAAAATTGAAATAAATGCTTTGATTACAAAAATTCTTTATTAAAAAAAAACTTTTCTTTTAGATGAGTTGCAAAATTTGATGTAATCCTCACACTGTCGGAAAACAGTAAAAGAAAATTAAAACAATGCTCATAATTTTCAATGTAAAATGTTCAGTTGTGTATACGCCTATCTATCTGTTTGTTTAATACTGAAATCCTGGGATCCTAGACTTGCGATTTAAATAACAGTCTACTAAAATCGTTTTGACGTTTTTCCACATTTCAAACCCAAATATGCATTACTACGTGATTGTGTGGTATCTTGGTATATGCAACATTGCAGGATAACAAAATATATAGAAAAAGTAAATACACATTTTGACTAGGAACTTCCTTAACTATTTTTTATACCTCAGGATTTTTACCATGAGTATCTGTGCATTCATTTCATAAAGATTAAGAATTCCTCATTTTTTAGATTTTGATTTTTGAAATTCTGTACGTTTCATTTAGTATGTGGATATTGAATTAATATATATTTCTATTATCATTTATTTAACTATAAATAGGGAGGTCAGACATTTTCTAAAGTGGTCTTTATTTTAAATAAATGGCATCCAGAAAGACAGTCTGATTCAATACAAACAAAATTGTGCTTAAATTTTGAAAATCGGATCATGTGTTCAAAAGTAACAGCAGATTGAAATCTTAAAAATGTCCCCGAAAATTTATATAAATGGCCGCCATAAGACAAAATGACGCAATTTCGGAAATTTATATTTGGTTATGGTAGTTTTAGGCTTTTGATTTTTGTTTGGACTTGGTAAACCTGTTGTTTATGGAAGTTTACTTAATAGGAAGACACTAGTAACAAGTCCTTTACAGTCCATAAAATTTATTTTTTCCTTCAGCATAATTTAAACTTATAAATTTAATGGGAAACGTGGCACCAATTTTGCCTAGTTTTTCTCACTTTTTGGGGAATTTTGCCTGACCTAAACATTTCATCAGGAGTTAGTTTTGATTATTTTTTCTGAATCAGTTTCTAAATATCTTGTTCGCATGGTCTTCAAAATGTTTAGATTTTATCTACACTGAAGTGACATAAGTTGTCAAAATGGCCATATGTACAATACATTCGGAATTTATAAACAAAAACAAAAAAAAGATTGGCTGGAACTAAAATAACAGCATCTTCGGAATCAATGAAGGCTAAGCAATATCAGTTGTTCAATTTTGCCAAACAAGAACCTTATATAAATGGTAAACTACGTTACCTTACAATGCATTAGACAAAAAAGCAATTCCGTAACATTAAGTTGTTTTCTTGACTTTGTTCGATTTCATTGTTTAGAAAACGAAAGGATTTGTTCATAGTATTGAAATTCTATTTATTCAATATTATATAATCACAAATTTCAGAAGAATGCATTCTCTCATCTTCTACTTTTATTTCTGGAACTCGTCAGCTATAAAACTCATGCACCCACATTTAAGTGTATATAATCACAAATTTCAGAAGAATGCATTCTCTCATCTTGTTTTAGATTTTATCTACACTGAAGTTGTCGAAATGCGCATATGCAGGATTTAAATTCATAGTAACTTCGGTATTTAGTCATTTGTTACCACTGGGTCGATGCCACTGCTGGTGGACTGTTAGTCCCCGAGGGTATTCACCAGCCCAGTAGTCAGTGCTTCGGTGCTGACCCGAAAGCCGATTCTATTTAGAACCTAACAATATCTAAATTATTGTAAATTTGTTGAAAACTAAGGAGTATCCCTCATGCAAAGCTCTGTCCTTAGCTTATTTTGGCTTTACATTTAGATCATATTGGTTATTTATTCTCTATCAGTTTTTGAACATCTTTGATTTTATGGTCTTCCACACGTTTAGATTTTATCTGCACAGAAGAGACACAAGTTGTCGAAATGCGCATATACAGGATTTAAATTCACAGTAACTTCGGTATTTAGTCACTTGTACTGTTATTTGTGGAACTCGTCAGCTATAAAACTCATGTACTGAAATTTAAGCGAGTGCAAGTAAGTCATTAGTTGGTTTAAATTAGTAACTCGCACGTATTTTCTCTCTTTATTCAACTGTTATGGGTTTCAATATGACACCATGCAACTATTATTTTTTTCAGAAATTACACTAAAGGTACTTAGTAGGTAGTGCGACAGTGTTTTACCAGCAGACTAGATTCCTTGAGCTAGCCGGCAGTTTAGCGGCGAGCACTCTTTGACCCTTCTTTCAAAATTGCTTTTTTCTCTTCCAAGATAGTGGCCATTGAGTTAGTAGTCTACCTGTATTGGGTTTTATTCGCATGTTTATGATACTATAGGAAAACGGGATAGAGAAAGGGGAGATTTGGGTACCCATAAACCGGTTTAACCCCACCACTGGCTTTTGCTAGTGACGGTACCAAGTCCGGCTATCCCGAGTTCCTATCGTTATTTATGTTTGTCTCTTGTTTTCATTATTGTTTTTCTGGTGCAGTTTGCTTGTAGATTGTGGCTTGTGATTGTAGTTCCTGGCCATTGTTGGTGTTGGCTATTTTCCTGTTTTTGTAATTTTACGATACTTTTCACTAAATATCACTTTATTTACCTGCACTGAAGAGACATAATCAATATACAGAAGATAACAGGAAACACATACAATGACCGGAAATTATAATCACATGCCACAATTCACGAGGGAGCTGCACAAGAAAAAAAAATAAAAAGACAAGAGACAAACGTAGACAAGGAAATCGAGAGAGCCAGATTTGGTACAAGAGCTAGCGGTAGGTGTAAGCCGATTTATGGGTACCGAAACCTCCCCTTTCTTTATCCCACTTCCCTATTGTATAATAAACATTCAAATAAAACCCAATACAGGTAGACTACTAGCTCCGAGGCAAAGACCCTCAGAAGGAAAAATTAAGACAGAACGTAATTTAGAATGATGGGTCAAGGAGTGTTCGCCGCTAAACTGCCGGGTATTTCAAGGAGCCTAGCCTGCTGGTAAAAAACCGTCGCAGTAGGGAAGAGAATTCAAAATTGTCGAAATGGCCATACGCAGAAGCAATATTTACAATTAGTTTGGTTTGTCGATGACTCTCTTAGTTGACTGTTAGTCATTGAGGGTATGCAGCAGTGCAGTGGTCAGTACTTCGGTGCTTCAATATTCAATTTTTTGTAAATTTGTTGGAAACTAAGAAGTAACTCAATAATGCAAAGTTCTGTCCTTAGCTAATTTTGGCTTTTTGTTTAGACAGTATTGGTTATTTGTTCTCTGTCAGTTATAAACAACTTTGAGTTTATGGTCTTCCAAATATTTAGATTCTATCCATGAGAGAAATAACTTGTCGAAAAGGCCATATACAGAAACAAAATTTACAGTAAAGTAAGTGAAACCGAACACTCAAAGGACAAGGGCAACGTCGGAAAAACAAAGAAACAAAGACACAGAACGACCACGGCACAGAAAAACAGAAAAGGAAATGAAGACATATGTACAAACATGAACAACAAGCCCAATAAAAAACCATGGGTGAGATCAGGTGCACCGGTAGAGTAAGCATCCACTGCCTTTTAGAAGACATCCGCCGAGTTGAACATGCCAACCCCGGTAGTAAATTCAAATCCAGCAGAGGAGAAACAAAATTTAGTGGCAAAGAGATAGATCTGTTGTCATCAGGGAAACAGATATCCCATAGCGGTCCACAAGATCGTGATGTAGATAAATACGGTATTAGGTTATTTATTGCAAACTGCACTCCAAATATCCACTCAATAATAATAAATATTGTTTTGTAATGTAACATTTATGTATTAATAATCCAATTTAGAACATCAATGACATTAATTTCGACGAATGCCATTTCTGCGCCTGTAAACAATAATAAAATTGTATGTCTAAACTTCTCTTAGGAATCCTCTTCAATGACCATTTTAACGTTGTTATTTTCTTAAAGAGTGAATGTTTTATTATAAGTATTCCATCAGAAAATCCGAAATGATATTATTATCTTAAACTGTTGATTTGAATTGAATACTTCACTAAATAATTCCACCACAGTCAGTGGCAATGGTCTATTTGTACACTTCACTAAAAAATTCCGCTAGAAAATCAGTGACAATGGTTTTATCTGGTACAACTCCGATCATCCCATATATTGCTGCTGTTCCCTTTTTAGCCAAAGATTTGTTTTCCTATAATGAAAATAATCGAAATAATGAAGTGATAATGTTAATATTGAGGCGAAACCTTAATGCACCTACAAATGATGCAATTTATGGCAATTACTGCAATTGTGGTGCAATGTTTTATGTTGTCGCCTCTGCTAGGGACTGATTAGCCCCGGAGGGTAACAAAAGCCTAGTCGTCAAGAGTTTCTGGGCTGTTTCTAAGACGAATTATTTTAAATTCTAAAATAACGAGTGAAAAACATACTCCCCTTTTGGTCGTTGTCTCTTTGACATATTCCCCGTTTTTCTCAGACGAATTATTTAAATTCTAAAATAACGAGTGAAAACATACTCCCCTTTTGGTCGTTGTCTTTTTGACATATTCCCCGTTTCCATTCTATTTCTATGTATGAGCAAAACGTGACAGTGCAAAAAACGATCTGGTCATTGTGACTTTTAATATTCGAGGCAAAATAATACAACATAAATGGCCAGCCCCGGTGTAAAACAATGATTCACTGGAGTCTCCGTGACGCAGGGTAAAATAATACGACATAAATGGACAGCCCCGGTGTAAAACAATGATTCACTGGAGTGTCCGTGAATTGGGGTAAAATAATGCAACATAAATGGCCAGCCTGGTGTAAAACAATGATTCACTGGAGTCTCCGTGACTCGGAGTAAAATAATACGACATAAATGGCCAGCCCTATGTAAAACAATGATTCACTGGAGTCTCCGTGACTCGGAGTAAAATAATACGACATAAATGGCCAGCTCTATGTAAAACAATGATTCACTGGAGTCTTCGTGACTCGGGGTGAAAACATACGACATAAATGTCCAGCCTGGTGTTACACAATGATAAACTGGAGTCCCCGTGACTCGGGGTAAAATAATACAACATAAATGGTGAGCCTGATGTAAAACAATGATTCACTGGAGTCTCCGTGACTCAGGATAAAATAATACAACATAAATGGTCAGCCTGTTGTAAAACAATGATTCACTGGAGTCTCCGTGACTCGGGGTAAGATAATACGACATAAATGGCCAGCCCTGTGTAACACAATGATTCACTGGAGTCTCCGTGACTCAGGGTAAAATAATACGACATAAATGGCCAGCCCGGTGTAACACAATGATTCACTGGAGTCTCTGTGACTCAGGGTAAAAACATACGACATAAATGGCCAGCCGGGTGTAAAACAATGATTCACTGGAGTCTCTGTGACTCAGGGTAAAATAATACAACATAAATTGCCAGCCCCGGTGTAACACAATGATTCACTGGAATCTCCGTGACTCGGGGTAAAATAATACGACATAAATGGCCAGCCCTGTGTAAAACAATGATTCACTGGAGTCTCCGTGACTCGGGGTAAAATAATACAACATAAATGGCCAGCCCCGGTGTAAAACAATGATTCACTGGAGTCTCCGTGGATTTATCCTAAATTGACAATATCTTTTAATTTTTACATTTTTTTCATAAAAGTAAATAGTGCTTTCCTCGTGCAAAGCTCTGGGAAAAATGAAATATACCTATATTTAAGAAACACGTTTGCTACATTGTTAATATATAAAAAATTGTGGTGTGAGATAAACAAATTACCTTGACTTCGGAAACACTTGATTTTAGATCCTGCAAAAGGTCGTCTGCTACTGGAGTATGGAGTGGTAGAATAGAACAATGTATACAACTTGGTTTCTGATTACGTTCCATTGTCCATCCTGAAAGTCAAACACTTAGATTATTTGAAAATCGTAAACCCCGTTCATTTCCTTAAATACATTCTCTCAAAACATCTGATGTTCAACACTTTATACCACACATCGTCATGACAAAATCACAAATCAAAGGTATCATTAAAAAGGCCATTGCCCATTCTAAAAGGTTATAAAATCACATTTTGCAAAATCAAATGGAAAAGGGTGCTATGATGAAAAAACATGTGTGCAGTTTGTTTTATTCCCTTATCCATAATATATTTTTCAAAAATTATTTGGTCCTCCCTTCGGTTTCGGCATTTAGATACAATGAAACGGTCCCGGTTATCAACCCAACACGATAAGTGTAGTTCATCACGAAAACAGTTCAAAACACTGTTCACATTTATATTATTCGGTCACTGTATACTGTGACACTGCACTAATTTTGTTAGAATTAAAATACATTCAGGGTTTAAGTTGTGTATTGTTAGCCAAACGTAAGAGTGATACCGGAAGCGAAGAGTGTTTGTTTCTTCATTTGATGGGAGAGTTCATATCCAGGAAAAGATAACAACACTTTATTGAGAGGGCTATACAAATGGGCACGAGTTACCGACAGACTTGCTCTTATAATCCTACGAGATTTTATATATTCAGGGACTCCTAAAAACTCGTAAAGTGAAAGCTTCTATACTCTTCAATCCCATTAAAGGGTACATTGAATATTTTCTTTCTATTTATAGTGCACCTTTGCTAAATGAAATTTCATCAATATTACCTTATGAATTAGAAATAGCAAAAACAACAGAAACCACTTGATCCGGCTTAAATCTCGAATTTGAAAAATTGTAAACTCAATATTACAACTTTCAACTCGATCAAAAAAATTATTAATTTATGGAATGCCAAAAGGGTCAAAATTCTAACATTGCTACTCCGTTTTTTGAAATTGGGAAAATGTAACTTGTTAATTTGTAATTCATAATTTTAAATTCTAAAATTGTAATTCTTTTATTGCAACTGCGAAAATGTAATTACTTTATTGTAACTCTACAATTGTCAATCTGAAACTGTTAACTAAAACTTGTTACATTGCAACTTCGAACAGGTAAATGCGTAATTTGAAATGCGGAACGCGAGACTTGTAACTTGTAATTCGTAACTTGTGAAGTGTTATCGTGACAACAATTGCTTTATTGCACTTCTCTATATTTGTTAGTCTGTGACGGGTAAACTCAAACTTCTTATTTTGAAATTATGTTGTTGCAACCGTACGAAAGTGTCAATTGACGATTTGAAATGCAAGACTCGAGATTTGTAACTTGAGACTTGTAACTTTAGAAATGTAGTTATGACGACAGATGGCGCCTCATGTACGGAAGCCGTTGGGGTACATAAAAACGATGAAAGAATGTTTTTAATTTAATATCTCGAGAAGACAAAACACTGTTAAATCTTGATAACGTATAAATAACTTTATCTCGAGAAAACATAACACTTTTATATCGTGAAAATGGTTTGTTTAACCTCCCGGAGAGTGGGGAGCTCCTTGACAATAATTTTGGTAATACTCTGCCGATAGCCCTATATGAATGGACCATTTTTAAAACAGAAAAAAGTGAAGAAGAAAAACACACCAAAAAGGCAAAAATATACCCTGTTTAAGACTTATTTCTAAAATCAATGCTTTGCTCAAGAAAATATGCAGTGAAATTTCTGTTGATATAGTACATGTAAATCTTATATAACTGGTCTTGGTGTGTTAAACCAGAGACATATTATTATAGAGATTGGCAACTCTACTATCATCTTATATTAATCAAAACAAACATGATACGGCCACACCAGAACTTCTTAAACTACTTTTAATTGAGTCGACATATTTTGAAACCGAAAAGTAAATTGTTTATACATGTAGTTGTGTTTCGATAATTTGAATTAGAAATATTGATTAATAAAAAAGATAAAGCGGAGACTTAATGTGGAAATCTGACAACGGAGATCGTGATGTGCCTTGTTCTTTTATTTCCGTGATTACAACTTCTTAGTTATGAATACTGGGAAGTATTTTACCATGGTGGTTGTGTTCGCGAGAACTACTTTTAATTGTGTCGACATATTTGGAAACCGAAAAGTAAATTGTTTATGCATGTAGTTGTGTTTCGATAATTTGAATTAGAAATATTGATTAATAAATAAGATATAGCGGAGATTTAATGTGGAAATCTGACAACGGAGATCGTGATGTGCCTTGTTCTTTTATTTCCGTGATTACAACTTCTTAGTTTTGAATACTGGGAAGTATTTTACCATGGTGGTTGTGTTCGCGAGAATTCGTCATGTTGGCAATCCCTTTGATTATACGTCTCTGGTTAAACATTAGTTTTCCCAGGTTTAAACGGCTGTCTTTCATAGCAAATATATTGATATCTACCTTCTGGGAGGGCCATGTGGAAATAATTACCCTATTCAAGACAGCACATGTGAAAAAGATACCCTGTTTAAGACGAATTGATAGCAAAAACATGACACATTCCTGCGGCACACTCATACTATCTAAGTTATAGCAAGTCTCCCCCGGGTAGGGGGTTAATCGTTATCTCAAAGAGAAAACAAAGCGCTGTCGAGTCAATGCCCAAACTTATGGTACGAGTACACAGTTATCTTCTTCCTGTTCTCGTGGTATATAGTTCCTAGTATTTTTGGTGCAGTTTTTCTTATTTTTTTTTCTTTTGCATTTTTATGAATTTCTTAATCTTTTTAAGGCTAAGGCAAGTATAGACTTCAAATGTATTGTAGAAAAAAGTCTCCATGATATTTTATCAGGAACTTTTAGTAAGGCCAGGTAGAAAGAGTAGGAATTTGTTCGATTTCGGAACTCTCTGGACTTCTCAACTTCAGTACCCTAATGTTTTGGGCTGTCAAGGAAAAGGGAGCTGGTAGAAATTCCTGAAATAACCAAAGGACAAGTTTGGTATAGACCGAAAATCATAAACTTTGCGGCATTGGATTTTTTTAGTCCTTGAAAACGTTAACATGTAACCCTATGGGAAAAGTTGAAAAAAATAATTGTGGTCTCGGACCTTATATGGGCGGATATAGAGTACCCAAACTAATAATCATAAACTTTTGAGTCCTTCCGGATACTTACTGATGGTGGACTTTTAATTATACGACGATCGCATAAAACATTCTAAACTGGCATTTTTTTACCGATTTTAATAAATAAGCGATCAAAACGAATAAAATACAATACAAACAGCATCAAATAACTAAATACCGAAGTTACTGTGAATTTTGATTCTGCATATGCGCATTTCGACAACTTATGTCTCTTCAGTGCAGATAAAATCTAAATGTTTGGAAGACCATAAAGTCAAAGATGTTTAAAAACTGAAAGAGAACAAATTGCCAAATATGATCTAAATAGAAAGCCAAAAGCAGCTATAAGGACAGAGCTTTGCATGAGGGAGATACTCCTCAGTTTTAACAAAATTTACAAAAATTAGATATTTTAAGGTTTCAAATAGAATCGGCCCTGTGGTCAGCACCGAAGTACTGACTACTGGGCTGGTGAATACCCTCGGGGACTGACAGTCCACCAGCAGAGGCATCGACCCAGTGGTAACAAATAACTAAATACCGAAGTTACTGTGAATTTTGATTCTGCATATGCGCATTTCGACAACTTATGTCTCTTCAGTGCAGATAAAGTCAAAGATGTTTAAAAACTGAAAGAGAACAAATTACCAAATATGATCTAAATAGAAAGTCTAAATCAGCTGGGGACATAGCTTTGCATGAGGGAGATACTCCTGAGTTTTAACAAAATTTACAAAAATAAGATATTTTAAAGTTCTAAATAGAATCGGCTTTCGGGTCAGCGCCGAAGTACTGACTACTGGGCTGGTGAATACCCTCGGGGACTGACAGTCCACCAACAGAGGCATCGACCCAGTGGTAACAAATAACTTAATACCGAAGTTACTGTGAATTTTGGTTTTCTGCATATGCGCATAAATATAAAACATCAGACTCTCTGAGATCTAAATCTAGAGATGTCGTCAATTACAAACCGACATTCTGTTACCTATAGAGTTGTCGGAATGCACATATGCAGAACCTAAAATCACAGTAACCTTTGTATTTTGTTATTCGTCCCCGCCGTTAGTTTTCTTATTGTCCATCTTTTTTTTGTCAAGGATTTCTATATGTACAATTAATTTAATATTTGGCCAAAAGCTTAAGTATGGTGACTTGTACACTGTCTCCCCTTTCCACGTCTACTTCCACATTTACTACCAGTTTACCGATAATATAATTGAAATTTTGAACACATGTAACAAGACAAAATTTTTGTCAAAGCCGGATTTCTCAGCATCTATATCTACAATTGATTTGATATTTGTTCTGAAGCTTTAGTATGGTGATTTGTACTGTGTCTCCCCTTTTTCGTTAGTCACATTAACTTTTCTGATTGCCAATACTATGATAAAAACTTTTGAACACATGTATCATTACTAAACACTTTGAGGGGGGCATCCGTGTCCCATAGAAACATTTTCAGCTCACCTGGCCAAAAGCCATGTGAGCTTTTGCCATCACTCGGAATCCGTCGTCCTTTAACTTTTCACATTGTGACTATCTCCTCTAAAACCGCCGGACAAATTTTAACCAAACTTTAATGGAATGATGTATAAAAGGTCCTTCACAAAGATTGCCCGAATTTTTTTTCAGTCGGTCAGGGCCGTACATAGTTTAACATTGGACCCCAAGGGAAAACGAACATTTTGGCTATCTTCTCTAAAACTACTGAAGTAAACCGAACACAAATTGCCTAAATTTTTCTGATCCACCCAAAAAAATGGCTAGCAGCAGGGAATATGGTTTAACATTGGACCAATGGAATCACGATATAAAAACTTTTTGTTTTCTAAAGATAACGGTTAATTTATTCATAATCACGATATTACGGTGTTTTGTTTTCTCGAGATAACAGTAAATTAATCTATGCTAGAGATGACGGTTAAACAATCCGTTATCATGAAATAACAGTGTTTTGTTTTCTCGAAATAACAAATTAAAAAACCTTTATCGCTTTTATGTACCCCAACGGCTTCCGTACATGAGGCGCCATCTGTCGTCATAATAATATTTCTCAAGTTACAAGTCTCAAGTTACAAATCTCGAGTCTCGCATTTCAAATCGTCAATTGACACTTTCGTACGGTTACAACAACATAATTTCAAAATAAGAAGTTTGAGTTTACCCGTCACAGACTAACAAATATAGAGAAGTGCAATAAAGCAATTGTGGTCACAATAACACTTCACAAGTTACGAATTACAATTTCCGCATTTCAAATTACGTAGTTACATTTTCGAAGTTGCAATATAACAGGTTTTAGTTTACCAGTTTCAGATTGACAATTGTAGAGTTACAATAAAGTAATTACATTTTCGCAGTTGCAATAAAAGAATTACAATTTCAGAATTTCAATTTACGAATTACAAATTAACAAGTTACATCTTCCCAGTTTCAAAACACGGAGTAGCAATGTTAGAATTTTGACCCTTTTGGCATTCCATAATAATTTACCTAACATTGATAGTAATATTCCAACTTCTCGTGCTTTTGGATTGTATGATTCACGGCTAATTCGTTACGCAAATTCTTGAATCAATTATGCGGACATTCTCATTATGCAGTATTCTCCATGACAACCTTATTAATCAAAACTTCAAAAAAATACGATCATCAAAAAAGTTCTTTAATAGATATCAGTCCCTTGTGGGGAAAAATGCACTTTTGGTCCGCACTGTGATTCAACGATTAATTTTTTGCTTAGTACTTAGACGAAAATTTCTTTTCGCTGTCAGCCTTTAAATAGCAATTTACTGTATGGTTGCTCATGGGCACAACAGCAATGGAAGTGGAGGTTCGGCGCGCCATAAAACCAGCACAAACAACTTTTTCTTTTAAATTCCTGTACCAAGTCATGACCATTGTGGTCGACATTTTTTCCGGTAATTTTCCACCTGCCTTTTCTTTTTGCCGGATTTATTTCGGTTTTTGACAGTTCTGTTCGGTATTTTGTTTTTACCTCCATGATAGATATGGTGCACATGTTGTTTTTTTTTACAGCAATTGGCGATAGTCATAAACCCATTTAAGTTATTTTCGTAGTTATTTACATTTTTTTATATTTCATTTAATATATAATTTTAACATCTTGATTATAATAAGATTATAAAGATGGGTAAAAGATAAAACTGCAACACTTGAGACCATAATTTGTTCCTTTTTTCAATAGGGTCTATAAGTCTCGTCATGTGACACCGAGAAATCACGATAAAATTGCCATTTGAAAACGTTTCCTTCCAAAATATGACGATGCAGGATTATGACGTTCAAATTTTTTGCTTTGAACGTCATATGTTTTTGTTTAAAATGCAATTTCCTGGTACAAGTTCTGGTCCCGGAAGTTCCAAAATTAGACGAGACTAACAGACCCTATTTCCCATGAAGAATAAATTCCAATAGAAGTAACTAAAACATCAAAATGAAATATTTTCCCGGGACTAGAATGAAAGTGTATAACGCAGAATACATTGAATACAGTGCAATTTTGTCAAATTACTACTTTTTGTTCATTTAAAGTTTTTTGTTGAGGTGTTAGGAAGTAAGAAAAGGCAAATTGGAAAATGGAGTTTCAAAAACAATTGAAACAACGGCAGCAGAATACCAAAGGAACAAGCAGCGTAGTCATTACAAAAATCAAAGTCCAGAGCCATGGCAAAATTAGAAGAAAAAACAAAGCTCCCATGAAAACCGAAAGTGACATCGGGTACTCTAGAAGGGTAACTATATCCTGCTCCACTAGTGGCATCCGTCAAACTATTAGTAAGTTAAATCCAGCGTCAAGTCAAATCGACGTGAAAGGCGTGAAATCTAGCTGAAAATGAGACAACGACACGTCATATCTGTCAAAGATGTCATAATGATGAACCTTTTGAGAAATTGTTTTTGCCTATATAAAAATCACCGTTTTAGCTGCATGCTCGACGATTTCGAATCAACTGTGAGATGAACACTCCATAGGCTGATGAGGAAGGTATAATGCTGCTATGAAAGAAAAAGTTCACAAAAAGAAGTTAAAGTCATCACGTTTGTCAATTAGTTTATATTTCAAGCGATGGGGGCTTGTAAAGATTTATCGTAAAAGATTTTACCGTATATGCCATTTGTATGAAGGCAAATATCATAACGTATGATTTCCGCAAAACCAAATCACAATGGATTTTACAATAATTCGTCCATCCGTTTGATTGTTTAAGTTTCTTTTATTAGATACACAGGAATATCAACAATCTTTTTCACAACATCTACCTAAACAAGTAAATACCTTTCTTTTCCATAACGTCAGCTACAGCAAATATGTCAATGTCAACCTAAACATGTAAATACCTTTCTTCTCCATTGCGTCAGCTACAGCATATATGTCTATGTTCGGGTCACTAGATCCTATAGCAAAGCATGTCATGTGTGGCTCTCCCATAATCTTCAGTCCCTATCATAAAAATATACAGTTATCACTGTGTTCCTGAGTTGACGAGCATCGCTTGTTCTTCGAAAGGGAAATAGTGTTATTTAAGATAGACGTTATTTTTTTTCATTCAACAAAGTGACGAGTTACTTTTTTACATTTAAACTGTTTACGTTTTCTTTACATTTACGCTACAATTCCCTTTAAGGTGGATCGACATTAACACATGGCGTATTCGATTTGCGCATTTGCGAAACGCAAGTCGTATGCGGAATTGACTTAATATACATTATTTGGCCTTTTCATTGTGCCGTCATGATAGACTGACATACGCTTTCCCGCGATTTAGCTCCCTTTTCCCGTGAATATTGTCAATTTCGTAAACTATATAAAATATCTTGCTTAAACAAACGGTGACATATAGATTGTTTTAGCTCAACATATAGCTGAAGTGTATACCTCCGAAATATCAAAAAATATCAAATATGAAAGCTGAACAATTAGCATGTACTCGCATGTTCTCGCAGTTCCCTATACATGTATATTCTTTGTAAGTATTGCTGAAAAATACTGAACTTTTATTTTTATTTTGGGGTTTATTTTTTGTTTTATTTTTGGTTTTTTTTTTGGTTTTGTTTGGTTTTTTTTTATACTTTTTTTTCGTTTCTTACTTACGTTTTATAGATATTGGTAAGTTCCTTTTTCCAATAACGAATCCGGCTGAATATTTAAGTGAATCTTCTTTCAAGCTTTTCAAATCATATGAGATCAAATTTATTTACGATGTTTTCGTCTATTGTATATAAATATAAGATTCATAAAATCAACAGATCATTTGACCACGATGTACGACAAAAATCGATATTTTCAATTTCAAACATGAGGTAGTATCCAAGTGTACTTAAGCATTATATGGTATGACGGTGTTCAACTTAACCCTTACCTTAGCTGTTACTCTTTTCTTTTTCGTGTTTTCTCTCGAATTGATAAAATATAGATTTCACAACAAGACCTCGCTGATTATGATATTTCTCACATTAAGTTTACGACAA
>MJUU01046340.1:7266-22414 GCA_002080025.1 Modiolus philippinarum | reverse complement strand
ATGAAACGATTTTTTCGACTTAAAACGCTTGATTGGTATTAGTATCATTTTTACTTTTCAGGTGATTTTTTTTTTTATTTTCAAAAATTTTTCCTCGAATTCAAACACTGAGACATGGATTGTTGAATATGAACAATTTGCGCTTTATTTGGTGTAATTGAAGAATATTTTTGTTATATGTTCATTGGTTTTACTATGAATTATACCAATGAAGCATATAAAACTAAAGATGCATGTATGAGTTATATTTTAACTGAAGCAGGTGATTGTTAAATTCATATATTACACACCATTTCTGTCCAAGTATCACCTGTATTTGAAAGTTAAAGGGGCTCGTGTAACATATCAAGAGAGAAACCCTTTTCTTAAAAATCAAATTCTGCTTAAAAGACAGTTATAAAATCGAAAATATTATATATAGAGGTAACATTGGAAATAATCAAGCTTCCAAATACCAAGAAATTGGGCAATAGATGATCAAATTTCTTCGAAATATTTTTTTTTACATATGAACAGATATAGGGCAATTGATTATTCCACTGCTCATATAAATTGTTACAAATACACAAAAACACATTTTTATATTGGGAATAAACAAACAAGGAAAACTTCAGAAAATAAATATGGTTTACTTATCAAACCAGATCTTGTTCAGCTTATTTGGCAAATTGCCAGGTCAGGAAAAAGTTGATTTAAAATATAGAATAATAGCAAAACCACATTTACTGATGTGTATAAAGCTAAAATTTGCATATATGAACCAATGAAACTTTGATAAATAAGACAGATAACAAAACATAATATCATAAAAACACTGAATTTTCACTTAAAAAAATACCATTTTTTCAATTTTTTTATATGACTTGCACGCGGAACCAGCTTGGCATTTTGCATGCTTAGTTCTTATTCTATAAGTAATCTCTTGTAAAATTATTAGCTTGGTTCCGAATGCAAGGCAGGGTCAAAATGCAGTTTTGATATACCCCATGTTGACCATTTTTTCATAGGCGTAATGTTAATTGCCATCGAGAGGGGTATTAGAAATGAGCTAATTTCAGTGAAATGAAGCAATGTTTTGAAAAAATACATGTACACATATGGTTAAAAACTACAAATGTTCCAGTGTTGAAAGGTATCAAATCGATTATGCTTTTATTAAATTTATTTTTTAGCGAATCAGTGGGCCGATTTAAGGCCTTAATGCAACCCATCATTTTGTTTTAACCTAAGGAGTATCTTCGTTATGCAAAGGTCTATCCCTAGCTGATTTTGGCTTTCAATCTAGTTCATATTGGTCTCTACCAGGTTTTTAATAAATCATTCGGTTTATCATTTTACCGAAATGAAGAGACATTATTTGTCGGGATATCTTTCACAAGTGTAAGAAATTTCGTCTTTTCTCGAGTGGAGCGTAGCGAAACGAGAGGAAAAGACGTAGAATTTCTTACACGAGTGAAAGATATCCCTATCTTTAATTTTGATCTTATGCAAGATCCTATTTCTTCCTTAAAAAACAAAAAGAAACGTCTGGTAACCTTTACTGTCTGAACAACGTTGTCGCCATTTGAGTATTCTTTACATAGTGACGTCAGGTGTTTTATGACGTTAAGTCATGGTTACGATTGTTGTATCACAAAAATCAACACGTCTGGTTGGTCATTTACCGGTGTGAGATGAGGTCGCGTGCATCGATCTGACATGGGTCATCTCCCACTTAAAACCACCATTTACGGAAGAATAATAGGATCTTGCATAAGGTCAGAGTAAAGATCGGGATATCTTTCACAAGTGTAAGAAATTTAGTCTTTTCTCGAGTGGAGCGTAGCGAATCGAGAGGAAAAGACGTAGAATTTCTTACACGAGTGAAAGATATCCCGATCTTTAATTTTGATATTATGCAAGATCCTATTACTTCCGTAAAAAGCGAAAAGAAACGTCTGGTAACCTTTACTGTTTGTACAACGTTGTCGCCATTTGAGTATTCTTTACATTGTGGCGTCAGGTGTTTTATGACGTTAAGTCATGGTTACGATTGTTATATCACAAAAATCAACACGTCTGGTTGGTCATTTACCGGTGAGAGATGAGGTCGCGTGCATCGATCTCACATGGGTGATCTCCCACTGCAAACCACCATTTACGGAAGAAAATACATGTTTTGCCTCTCAATACAATATCTATAATGTTAGGTTGATGACGCTTCATTGCCTCATTGATATAATATATGTTAGAGGCTTCTGTAGTGCGGCAGTGTTTTACCTGCAGACTAGGTTCCTTGAACTAGCTGGCAGTTTAGCGGCGAACACTCTTTGACCCATCTTTCCAAAGTACTTTCTTTCATATTCTTTTCTTTGTCAAAATAGTGGTCCTAGAGTTAGTAGTCGTCCTGTATTGGGTTTTATTTGTATGTTTATTATACTATAAGGAAACGGAATAGAGAAAGGGGAGGTTTGGGTACCCATAAACCGGTTTAACCCTATCGCTGACCTTTGCTAGTACCGGTACCAAGTCCGGCTGTCCCCGTTCCTATCGTTATTTACGTTTGTTTCTTGTCTTTCATTTGTGTTTTTCTAGTGCAGATTGCTTGTGGATTGTGGCATGTGATTGTAATTTTCGGCCATTGGATGTGTTTACTGTTATCCTTGCTTGCAATTTGTTACTTATTGGGAGTTGATATTAGATGAAATGAACCGTTCCCTAGACAATACAAACACCTGTGTAAGATTGAATACACATAAAACTGTCATTATTGGTAAAACAAAAACATAAATTTATGATAAAAAAGGATGATTTTGACGGTAGCGTTCCTCTTGATACCTCGTAAGTGGTGTGTACATCTCAGCTGGTACGATCCGCACGCATGTGGTCTATACTTGACGACTTTAGTGAACGAACGTTACTTTACTATTACAGCAAGCTAACATTTTTCAAAATACACCGGCAAAAGAATACCGAAGCAAAAGGGAAAAAGGGGAGAATCCAAAATAAAAAATTAAATCATCAGATACATTTATGAAGTTTTATAGAAGATATGAACATTTGATATCGAAATATGGAGTGACTCGCAAAACAGCTTATTTAAGTTGGAATTTGTCACAATCGCTGTTACCGAAATGTTGTTAAAATTTGCCAGAAATTTATTTTTAAAAAATCCAGGAATATTGGACGTTATTTACATTCTTTACGTAAAAGGGGAAATATATTGGATATTCAGCATGAATCCGTAAAATTGGCTTTTGGATCAAATGACCTGAAGATTTTCATGTTACAGACCTTTCACCGATACTGCCCATGTATACTCTTTTTCATACCCTTCGGGAAGTTCTGGTTCTGATTTTTCTTCCGTAGTCCGACAGTTGTTCAAAAGCATACCTAGCTCCTTAACCTACCCGACAGAATAGTGGCGGGCAGTTCTTGACCCATCATTCTTTTTTTCATTTTTAAGATAGTAGTAGTGTATTTGTTTGTTTTTTTTGTATGTTCGTTATACTACAGGGAAACGGGAAAGAGAAAGAGGAGGTCTTGGTACAAATAAATCGGTTAAACCCTATCGCTGGCTTTTGCTAGTGCCGGTACCAAATCCGGCTATCCCAAATTTGTATAATTGTCCACGCTTGTCTTCTGTCTTTAATTTGTGTTACCTTTTGGATTGTGGCCGGTGATTGTAATTTTTATCTCGAAGCCATGAAATGGCTGGAGAGATATTAAAATGACAAGAAAACATCACGTGAGTCTTCAAGCCTATTAACAGCTCTTAAAGATGATCTTCGTGCTTCCGATAAAATAAAGTTCACAAGTTTCTTTCAAAATCGTATACATTGTGTTTTTAAGTTATATTTCTTCATTTTCTTGAGTTGAATACGGTGTTGTTTTATTAGCTTGAAAACAATATGCATGTTTATAAAATTACTCGTTTTTTTTTATATTGTGTCTCGGATCAACGAACCTGTCGCGCAGTAATTCGTCAAAGATAAAAATAACATTTGTTTACCTGTGACAGTATATTGCAATGAAATCGACATGCGAAATCACACAATCCGATTATTGAATAACTTAATACATGCAGACGTATGCAGCAGTTCTTTGGATGACTACGAAGTTTTGCCACATGTAGATTTTCAGGGCTTCGAGATTCAGCTCCATCAGAGCTTAGATTGACAATTGTAGGTGTTTACTGTTATCTGTTTTATCTAATAATATTTAGCAGAAATTAGTGAAAAGAGTGAGTTAATTTAGGAGGGGCTATGAAGAAGGGAGTGTTAACTGAAAATATGATAGGAGTTACAGAAGGCATATTAACTGAGAAGTTTGATTACACCTAAGGTGGTTTTTAGACTGGATAAAATTAAGGGATTTGAACTATTACTAAAAAATTCCAAAATGCATAGAGTATAAGTGGGTTTAAACCGCTGAATTATCCTTATTCGAAGTAAGTTTCCTAGCCAAACACCTAGTCCATTGGACAAAATTTAAACAATAGTTACAATTAAAATGAATTAAAACAATTATCCACGTGACCAAAATCATGACTCAGTATCACGAAGGGTGCCAAGTTTAAACTATTTTAAATGTATTCGTTCTCGCAACTAACACCTCGGATCAATAAGATATTTTCACCAATCGTCTTACATTGTCTTACCTTTACACTATAGCCGTATTTATGTACATCTGCTGACATAGACGTTACTCCTGGTAACCGGAAATCATATGGAGGTATATCATATCCTAATTTTTCAACCCTTAAAAGAAAATTTTTTCCAACCATTTAACATCTTTGAGTTTTTGGTCTTCCAAACATTTAGATTTTATCTTCACTGAATAGACATAAAATGTCGAATTGCGCATATGCAAAATTTAAATTCCCAGTAACTTCGGTATTTAGTTATTTGTTACCACTGTTAGTTCCCGAGGGTATACACCAACCCAGTAGTCAGTACTGCGGTGCTGACCTGAAAGCCAGTCCTATTTTTTTAACCTCACAATATCTTAAAAAAAATGCAAATTTTGTTGAAAACTAAGGAGTATCTCCATCATGGAAAGTTCTGTCCTTAGCTGATTTTGGCTTTACATTTAGATCATATTGGTTATTTGTTCTCTATCAGATTGTAAACATCTTTGAGTTTATGGTATTCCAAACATTTAGATTTTATCTGCACTGAAGAGACATAAATTGTCGAAATGCGCATATGCAGAATTTAAATTCACATTAACTTTGGTTTTTAGTTATTTTTAGTATAATTTTTATTTAATAGTTTTCAAATGAGGTGATTTTAATCTCAGCTTTGACAATGCTTTTTATAAAAGACCAAACATAAACTCAAGGCAAAAATTTTTAACTGCAAACTGTCTCAACTCTTAATAATTAGCAATCGGATAAAAGGTGTTCATTTATTAGATTGAATTCAAGTAATTTTAATGTTTATGAATAAAACAAGACAAAATTTTGCACAAAATCGCTGCAAAAATGCACATTTAAACAATATTAACTGCAATAAGAACTCCAAATAAACGTGCTCTTTATATTTATATAAAAGTCAAAGAAGTGTCATCAGTAACTCATGATATATATATATATATATATATTGATGTTGTTGTGTATCACTTTAGACGTATATAATATTATTTTGTTTGCACAGTATCGTTAATGTTGTTTTCGATCCGACATCCTATAGCTTTGTGCGTTATCTTTTCAGGCGTTTATATATATATATATATATATATAATATTCGGATCTGACACGTCTTTTGGAATTTATGACATATCCAATAAGAAAAGTACGTCGCCATTGTTACCTGATTTCGGATATAATCTGAACTGCAAAAAAAAAATTACATTACCGGAAAATTTACCCGATCTGTATAAAATGAATACTTTACCATGGTAACATAAATCCTCCAAAACAAGCATCAACATGTAAAGGTAGTCCTTTGCTTACTGCTAAATCTGATATTTCCTGTATTGGATCTATAATTCCATGAGCAAACTGTGGTGCTGATGCAACAAGCAATACCGTATTTTCATTTATGGCCTAAATATTAAAAAAGTATTTTTATTAGTTTTATCATTTGACAAATTAAGGTCTATTTCAAGAACAAATATTGCAATTTGTTTTTGAAAAACGGTTGAAAAGAAGACAATCTTTAAATACATTTCCCCTATGTTTCTATGTTAAACTATTTTTACTGCTGATGGCTATGTCAGGTAAGATAGGAAAAATATAATCTAAAGCTTTGAAAGGGACCACCATAGGACTTTTATAATTAGATTTGGTTAAAATAGGGTCCAATGTTAAACTATGTTAGCCAGGGGCGGCCATCTTGTATGAGAGGCAAACCTATCGGAAATTTGTCGAAATTGTAGTTCTCGATAAATTGAACATTTTTCGATATAGACCTAACCTTTTTTAGATGAAATACAAGTCAAAACAAATCAAAATCGTGAAATTCTATGGAAAAAGGCTCCTATATGGGGTTTCAGTTTTTTTTTCAATTTTTGCAGGATAGGTAGATTTAAGCTTTATTTCTATCTTCTATCATTTTCAATATTTTGGACGAAAAAAAAGAAATGAAAAGTTAAATGAAAAAGGGGCAATAACTCTTAAGACAGGTTATTCGATTTTTGTCAAAATTACAGGGTGGATAGATCTCTTCACTCTGATTCTAATTTAACCAGTTTGAGTTACTTAAATAGAAATTTGTCCCTGTGTTTTCATAACAGCAATAAAACATAAAACACAATCTAACGAAACCAGTAACGAAGTGATCTGCGGGGAATAAGGCCTTTGCTTTTCATCCGTAAAAGTCATTTAATGGTATGGCATATCTGTTAATTCAGAAGTCAAATATAATACTGCGAAAAGGAATCCAAGGTAAAATTATCGTTATTAAAGGAGTAATTAACTAAAATAACAGCAGTAGAATACCGAAGGAACAAGGGAAGGGATGACCCCAAAAATCGAAGTCCAAAGACATATCATAAAAAAGGAGTAACACCAATTTTTATTTAAATACTTTTTTATCAAATGAAAGAATTGAGCAAGTGACATCTGAAAAATTATTGGGTCTGTTTATTGATAGCCATTTAACATGGACAGATCAAATCAATAAAGTATCAAAGACAGTATCAAATAGAATTAATTTTCATAAAAAAATTCGTAAATTTTTCCCAATGCATGTACGAATTATATATTTTAATTCATAATATTACCTCATTTTGAGTATTGTTTTACAGTATGGGGAAATTGTAATACAAATGGGATGGAAAAGCTCAATAGACTCCTTAAAAAATCAGCAAGAGTTATATAAGAAGCTGATTTAATGACACCTTCTTCTCTACTCTTTAATTCTTTAAACTAAAGAGAATTTGTTACCAAAAGATAAGTCATTAAATAATATGGTGCCGTCGTAGATAACACTACTTATAGTTCACGTTCCAAAAGTAACAGCATGTTAACTTTACCAAAACCAAACACAAATTCTTTGAAAAAACATTTTTATATTCTGGCTCACAAATTTGGAACAGCTTACCATATGATTTCAAAGTTTGCAATTCAATTAAACAGTTTAAAGAAAAAAAGTTTTGCATACTTTTATGTCATTGTATTGTTTATATTTTGCTTTAACCCGTTAGGGTTTATTTGTGCAAATAAAGTTTCTTATTTTAAATGGTAATAAGTTGCAAAATACTAGAATAAGTATATATGAATCTTTATAAAATACAATTGAATTGTTTTATACACCTTATATGGCAAACTGTTTGTATATATTATATGTAATTTTATGATTTATGCTTGTATTTGAGGACCCCAAGGAAGATTAGTGATAAAGATTATTTATTTATTTATTTATATCAAAAACGACAACAGAGAAAAACAGAGACAAAATAAGGACGCGAGACAGCAACAATACACGGAAATAAAATGACAACATTAAGAACTAAGGCACTCATAGTATGAACTCCCATGAAAACCTGGATTGACATCAGGTGCTCTGGAAGGGTAAGCTTGTCCTGCCCCGCTAGCGACACCCGTCACACTATCAGTGAGGCATATATTGTTTTTGAAAGATCTTTTTGGTAGCGGATTGGTTTTTGTCATTTTTGTTACCCTTAGACAGGGCCAATTAAAATACATGGTACATGGATCGTAATTTTATTGTCAATTAAATGATACCGTCCCTTAACTGAATCGTACTGTACCTCAACTGTCTGATTTGAAGAATTGAAAGATTTTTATAGTATTTTTACAAAAAAAAACGATTGAAAGATAAACACTAAGTAGAAAAAAGAAGGGAAACGGGGAATGTGTCAAAGAGACAACGACCCAAAGGGGAGTAATAACAACTAAGGTCCATTTTACTATTTGTAAACCTTCTCTTTCAATTGCAAAATTCTAATTTAAAAACATAATTCCACATTTTTTTTAGTTCTGATTTATTTTACCTCTTTCATGGCCTGAACATCGGCTCTGAAATCACTTCCTACTGGAGTATGAATAACCTTAAGTCCAAAGTAATGAGCTGCTTTGTCTATTGTAGGATGAATAGTTGTTGGAGCTACCTGTCAATAAAACCATTATATATTAGCATTTTATGAGCTGTTTTTTACTATTGTAGTATGTATAGTAGCTGTAGCCACCTGTCAATTAGGCCATATCTTTACATTAAAATGTAAATGGGCTGCTTTATCTATTGTACGATGCACGGTTGTCGGAGCAATAAAGCAGAAATATAATATCATTTTCATGAGCCAATTTGTCTATCGTTTGATGCACTGTTGTGGGGTTACCCGTCAATAAAGACATCACATATTTTCCTTTCATGCGCTATCTTATCTATTATAATGTGTATGCATGGTAGTTGGAGCTACCTGTTATTGGAGCAAATATACATTATTATGCTCATTGGTTGCCTTGCCTATTATTGGATGCAAAGTAAATAGATGTACTTGTAAAAAAAGAAATTATACATTGACATTTTTACGAGCTCTTTCATCTATTGTAGGATGCAGGGGAGTTAAAAAAACAATTATATATTATCATTTTCATGAGTTGTTTTGCTTATTGTAGGATGTACGGTAGCTAGAGCTACCTGTCAATAAAGAAACAACGGCAGTAGAATACCGAAGGAACAAAGGAGTGAAATTTACAAAAATCGAAGTCCAAAGACATGGCAAAAACGAGAACACAGAAAACAATGACGTTAGACAGATACAAAGCACAGAAATAGAAATCACAACATTCAAAACAAAGGCACTCACAGTGTGAACTCCAGTGAAACTGAGAGTGACATCAGGTGCTCCGGAAGGGTAAGCACGTCCTGCTCTGTTAACAGCACCCATCAAACTGTGAGTGAGTCAATCCAGGAAAATGTCAAAGTCGGTAGTCAAATCCGGGGAGACGTGAATCTAGCTGAAAATGTCCACTTTCATTTGGGATACTGACACATCATATCTTTCAATGATGTTATGGTGACGGCCATAGAATTTCTGGAGGGATGAAATTAACATAGGTTGAACAAATCCCTGACTAAGCAGCTTTTGGGACAGTGTTTTGCTCTATTAAAAAAAATCACTGTACAAACTACACGCTCGACAGTAACGACTCAACTGTGAAATGTACACTAAATAAGCTGGAGAGGTAGTTATATTGCTGCTAAGAAAGAGAATTATCATTCTCATAAGCTGCTTCATCTATATGTTCAGTAATTGGGGCTACCTGTCAATACAGCAACAAAATATTATGATTTTCATAAGTTTGTCTTTTGTAGAATGTAAACTAAATTGTGGTATCCGTCAAAAAAGAAATTATATATTTTCATTTCCATAAGCTGCTTTATCTATTGTAGGGTGTATAATAGCCGGAGCAACCTGTCAATATTTTAGAAATTATATAGTCGGTCTCGATGGGGTTTAAGCGGGAAGTGGGATTGGCCTTTTGAAGCGAACGGGAAACGGGATCGTGAGAAAAAAGTGTCCGTGAAAACGGGAAAGGGTGTTTGGCGTGAAGCGGGAATCGCTGAAAAAAATCCCCGTGAACCGGGAAAAGGGAGATTGTTTAAGAGTCTTTGTAAAATATTTTCCTGCTCGTGAAACGGGAAATTTGAAAAAATATCCCCGGGATTTCGGGAAGGGGACCCCCCATCGAGACCCCCTATATATAATACTGTAAACCGGGAAATTTTCGCGCCGTCTTTATTTCGCGGTAAATTGACAGGATTTTTTAGTTCGCATAGTTTTGAATTCGCACTGCCAAATTATTGACCATTAACTTCAATTATAGACAAGTATGTTAGCGCCGTTTTCTTTTCGCGGTTCCATTCCAAACGCGAAAATCGCGAAAATAAAACTGCTGCGGATATTTTCCGGTTTACAGTAATTTTCATGAGCTTCTATATTAGCTTTATTTGTTTGAATAGTAAAGTAAGTGAGAACCGAACCGTCAGTCAAAACAAAGAATAATTCATGGACAATGGCATTAACGGAAACATTAAGAAACAATGACACCACATAAGTACGGAACAAAAAAGAAAAATGAAGACACACATACAGATGAACAAGAAGGACCCATTTAAAACCATGGGTGGATCAGGTGTAGCGGAAGAGTAGCATCTCCAGCTTCTTCTAAGACACCCGCCGTGTTGAACATGTCAACTTCGGTAAGTAGAGGAAAAATAAACTTTAGTTGTCATTAGGGAAACAGATATCCCCTAGCGATCCACAAGATCATGATGTCTACCGTAAAACCTTATTAGTGATGACTTTGAGTTTTTGGTTGCATATTCTGTTTAAGTAGTCTTTTTGTAAGCAACCGCGCTCTATCAAGGAAGTCATTGTATCGACTTACATTTGAATGCAAGATTCAAAGGTTTATAAAAATGAGCGATAGTTTTACAAAAGTGAAAAGTGCATTCCATATAATGCAAACTGATGTCAGTGTGTGAGCGTCCTGTCTAACAAAACACTGCGTAAAAACTGAACATCAAGGCTGACGCACTAGTGCTGGTGTAATCCTGTTGGTTATTTGTTCTCAATGAGATTTTACACATATTTCGGTTTATGGATTTCCAACTGTTCTGATTTGATCTGCATTGAAAATAACATAAGTTGTTTAGATGCGCATATGCAGAAATTAATAATTAACTATTTTGTTTTTTATTACCAATGGACGGATGCCTCGGCTGGTTGAAAGTTAGTCCCCAGGGTATTCGCTAACCCAGTAGCCACTACTTCGGTGCTTGCCAGAAAACCGATTTTATTTGGAAACATGCAATATCTAAATTTTAGAAAAATAATGTTCAAAACTATGGATTATCTCCTTCTTGAATAGCTCTGTCCCTAGCTTATTTTGGCTTTCCTAGTAAGTGGCCATTGGTTGTTCTCTATCAGATTTTACACATATTTCAATATATGGATTTCCAACTGTTTTGATTTGATCTGCACTAAAGAGACATAAGTTGTCGAAATGTGCATTACAGAAATTAATTTTACAACTGGTCAGATGCCTCCACTAGTGGACTGTTAGTCCCCGAGGGTATTCACCAACCCAGTACCCAGTACTTCGGGACTGGCCCGAAAACGGATTTTATTTGGAAACATGCAAATGAAAATTGTGTTTAAAACTGAGTAGTATCTCTCTCTTGTTTAATTCTATCCTTGGCTTATTATGGCTATCCTATTTAGATCCAACTGTTTTGATTTGATCTGCACCGAAGAGACCAGGTTGTCGAAATGCGCATTACAGAAATTAATTTACAGTAACTTCGGAATTTTGTTATTTACAGCCGGAAGTTATACATGTATTGTTGATTTCTTAAATGATCTCATCTGCTGAAAATGCTTTGTAATCACTAAAGGTGTAGTAAGTGATAAAAACGACATCACAAATGACTTTTGTTACGACGATGTCGTCATTGCGGCTACCATGCCCAATGACGTCACTGGTTGAATTATGATGTTGTGTTTACAATTTTGTTTGTGACATAATGGGAACATTTCATTACTGTCGGTCACTGTGCCGACAAATATAGGCATTAAAACAAAACATGTACCGTAAAGGCCATATTATATACAAAATAATTCACGGAGAAAACCACCAGAATATGATAATGGGATAAATTGTTAGGCTAGTTGATAACATACTTGTTGTAGAAGAAAGAAAAATTGAAATAAAACGACATAATTGAACATGTTAAACTTGAATACACTTCACACAAACAATGGGAATATCCCGTGTGTATTGTCTTCATGTTTTATGTACTTCATTGTAAAGGTACTCGTCTTGAAAAGTTTGACTTTTTTCTAGTTTGATTTTTACTGTGAGTCTTTGTGTATTTAGTTGTAGCCATTCACCAAACATAGGGGTGGTTTGGATCCAAGAAAACGAGTTTAACCCCACCGTAATTTGTGCGCCTGTCCCAAGTCAGGAATATGTTGGTCATTGGCTTGTCCGTGTCTTCTTATACATTGTAGTCTCTTGATATTGGGGTCATTGAATGTGGTCTGTTTCCATTGATTTATTCACTTTTTTACTTTTGGGTCCATTTAGGGCTTGCTTCAAAATGTATATGGTGTGGGGTTCCTCACTGTGTTGAAGTCTGTACGTTTACACCTAAATGCTATGTTTTGGGTCGTTTTATCTGAAGATGGAATGTTGTCTCCTTGACATTTACCCTATTTCCTTTCTTTTTCATATTCATCATTTGCATAGGCTTTATTTCTTTTTATTCAAAGTTTAAGGATTAGTTACTAACATAGAATTAGTAAGATAATGTTATTTTTAGGTTTTATCTCAGCTTATGTAATACCATACGTACTATTTCAGGTGATTTGATGTAAGGACGAGTTTTTCTTGCCATATCCCTGAATGCTTTGACAGCCATCAAGTTGCTTTCGGTACCACCGGAAGTGAGAAATCCAACAACATCACTATCACCGTTTAACATTGAAGCGGTCATGCTTACTATTTCAGTTTCCATTTGTCTGTTGAATAACAAATAATGACATTTCATGCATATTCATTTAATTTCCCGTCAATTTGATAGGTGAGCATCAATCACGTGGCATAACGAGGTAATGTTACAATTCCCATGAAACACATTTGACCACATGACCAGGTGGCGGATGAATTTGTAAAAATGTAATCCCAGTATACATAATTACTTTCCTTTAATTTTTTTTTCTTCGGTTTTAAAATATAATAAGAATTGAATGCATTATTTTAAAGTTTAGTAGAGATTATGAAAGTGTTGATCGGGCGTACATTTTCAACATGAAACGCTACCGCGCTTCATTAAAAATGTGCTTCAGGCTTAAAAATAATGCATTCAATTCTTAAAATTACCGAAGTTAATTGTAAATTTAGTTTCTGTATATGAGCATTTCGACAATTTATGTCTCTTCAGTGCAGATCAAATCAAAACATTTGAAAGTCCATAACCCAAATATGTGAAAGCTGATAGAGAACAAATAGCAAATAGAATCTAAATAGAAACCCACAAAACACAAAAACATTCCGAAAATGTTGTAGCAATGTTATGCTTTTGTTCCTAGAATGTTACGGAACAACATCCCTGGGATGTAAAAGTGTAGACTCCCAGTTTGGTTCCAGGAACGTTGTGGGTAACGTTCCTGGAACATTGTAATAACGCTCTTGGATGGTTTAAATAACGTTAGTATTTGGATGTTGTAGGAACATACAGCAAGGACATACTCGATATGTTATTTGGATGTTATCAAAACATTATCAAAACATTATTATACAACCAGATATTTAATTCCTTCTATCAACTATTGCATTATCATACATGTATGGTACTTTTTTTTAATTCCTCTTCGTGCACATCTCAGACGTCTCCTGTTTCACTTTACAACGGAGCATCAGTTCTAGGACATATCACTTGTTGAACATGTTGAAATGCTTGTCACCTTTTATTCTATCTATAATCAAGATAATGCACCAGTTGATCATGTTTATTCCATAAATGTAGTGATCATAGTGATTGTATGGAGTATTGCTGCTTAAACACTAACTTTTAAACAGATCCATCGGTTTCCTTGATTCCATTTCATTAAAATATGACTTTTTCTAATTTCCTAGATAGAATTGTTACAGTTCACATCTGATAATCCGGTAACCACAAAAATGATCAAAACACATTTCCAGATTAATGAATACCATGTTGTTATTGCAATTTCTTTCATCCGTCTTGCAGTGTTCTTTGTAATACCTGAAATCAGAGAATTATCCACAAAGTAAACAAAGTTTAAAATATGTTAAAATAATTTAATATTACTTCACTCCTTGATTTTATAACATCATTAATATGCTTAATTAATTATTGTACAAACAAATAGTTATCATTCTAATCAAATAGCTTATCAGTGAAATTAACACAGAGGGGTGCATTTCAGTGTGTACATTTATCAGTGTTTATGAGGTCAACATATTTACCACTGTATAAAATTAAGTTTACACACTTATACACAACAGCAGAGATTTTTATTTTATCAGCAACTGTCACAAATACGTCAATAATAAATAAATACAAATAATACTTTAAATATCATTTCTCTAAATTTGTGTAGGAATTTAAATGGGATATTTATTGGTGTTTACACAAAATAACACACAACAGTAATTGCAATATGATCGTTATGCAAATTACTGAAATAGCTTCCCGGGAATGGCTTACGGTATGCCTATTTTATATAGTTAATGTTTTAATATTTTTTAAACTACGCTTAAATTACATACTCTCCTCTTATTATTTCAAAGAAATCCCCCTTTCCCTAGCATTTCGTTTTTTCTACATCAACAGATAAAATGCTAACAATTAATAGTTTGTTTAACTCTTAATATCTGCCGTTAAAACACTTAAAACAATGAAAATATACTTATCTTAATTCGTTGATGTGTCTTTGTGCTGTTGTGGTCCATTTGCCTCCAATGTTTCAAATATCACGGGAGATAATCCATCTGTCACGTGATGTTACCTCAGGATTTGTAATAATTTTCCACGAACCGGGACAGCATATTTTGGTTTTATGTAAAAAAGGTTTTAATTCAAGATTTTACTGAATGAAATAATTAATTCAATCTATTAAAACTTTTAAGAAATGCATTTGTGTACCCCCCTCCCCCCACCTCCAGAAA
>MJUU01046338.1:13557-27779 GCA_002080025.1 Modiolus philippinarum | reverse complement strand
TAAACACTAACCATTGCGTATATTAAATCTTTCATTGCATAATCCAGGTGGTTTTCTGCTTTTTTTTTCCTTTCTTGCAAAGTATAGACAAAAAATGGGCTTAACGAGATGCTTTCAATAGATTGGACAGTTTACGCATTGTGGAAAATTCTTCATATTATATAAGTGGAGAAATATGGTACCGAAATTTCAATTCGCTTAACAATGAAGCAAATCATCGGAACTTGTTCCCTGAGCAGAATTACCTAAAAAAGGGTACAATTTTTAATTTTTTAATTTTACGTTTTGTTTTTCTCTTTTGTTTGAAATTTGTCGGTTAGGTATAAGATATTTACTTTATTTACAAAATTTACATGTACTTTATACAATTTTTTTCCCACCTTTTCGGGTAGGGGCCTAAATTTTGAAAGCAACAAGTAAGAACAAGACGAAGAGGGGTGCTAAGATTTGGAGCTTATCTCGCCCTTTATCTTGAAAAAAAACTACTAATACAGTTTCAATCTGTATCTTTGTACCTTGAATTCAACTCTCTTTCTCACACCCTTGTAGTGATGGACATTTCCCGGTTCTCTTATATCTGCCCAACTACGAACTGACGTCTTCTGGTCTGACCATAGGTTTATAATACATCTATGTATCATAAATCTATGGTCTCACGATCTTATACAAGTTCGGTGTCTCTTGCCAGAACAGCAGGTCATACAGTGGTGTTCTGTGTCGTTTTCTGATTGAAGATAAACCTCTGCTGTGCCTTCTCTAGATACACCTCTAAATATGCCCGAATATGTACTTCTTTCAAGTTGAAATGTACTTTAAATGAATGAAAAGAAATCAAACGGCAACAGACGTTGTTTATATAGCGCGGACGTTTTTGAAGACATGGGATTGAAAGTTTTTCTAACAAATTGGCCACTCATATTTGTCGTTACATTTTACATTAAGAATATACTCGGATTTGTAGAATTTTTTACTGATAATTATAAAAGTAAATCAGACATGAAATAAAGAATAATAAGAATTATTAAACATCTTTCTCAACATCCTTACATCGTTGGAAAATTAATTTTTATTTGCTTTCTGTATAACAATAAAAATTTCCTTTCATATTACAATATTAACCCCCTTTGATAATTTCTGACTTTCATAAAATTTTCAGACAATAAATTTACATATACCTTTTTTCGGATAATTTCAAGAGGAGGTGTTTCAAATAAAATATTAAATTAATATATATGCACAGTAGTAGTGAATCGGGCCTCTTTGGGCCCATAAGGTCTATGTTAAAGTCAATTTTTTGCTCCTGAATTTGCAGTCGAGCGTGACCATTGATTTCTTCCCTGTCTTCCAGCATCCTGAACGTAGAGCACCGTGAACGTAGCGAAATGGTGTGAGAGTAGTGGGACGCTGGGGGACGTTGTTTTGAGTAGAGTCCTACCCATCCTTACCATTATCGATGTGTCTTGTGTACTTATAGCCCTTTTTTATGTTGTTCAACTACTTCTTTTACGTCTAGTCTTGGTACTGTTTTTTCATTGTATTACCGAATTATACCCCTTTTTTCCCTACTCCCGTCTTCGTTTTCGTTTTGTGTTACATATTTTTTTCATCCATTGCACCTATTCATATTTATTTATCTTAGTTTTGTATGTTCTCTCCCCAAATGATTCTATGTGTCTTTGCCTAACAAGAAACCGTATGTTGTCTACCGTTCCTAATGTTGTTTGTCATACTCTCTTAGTTTTAACCTCTTTAGGATTCCTCTATCTATTTTACCCCAAGCCTTCATATGTGCTACCTCATTGTCATCCGGTATTGTATGTTTTCCATTTTCAGCTGAGATATATCTTCATTAGTATAAATAAAATAACAAACGAATATCAGTTCTATATTTTATTTTCCCCGTCATAAAGCAAGCATGGGTCGGAGAACCACCCTCATACTGCCTGTACAATTCAAAATCCATAAGGTCTAGTGCTGTAGTCGTCCATGGTCACTCTTTTGTCGAACACAATTCTGTAGTCTTTGTCTTGATGGACGGTTAGTAATCTTTTCTTATCCCTGGCTATCTTGTAGTCGTCTTTTACGGTCTTCACAGAATCTCTGTTGTTTGTGATCATATCATTTATTGTGTCGTAGTTGATTGTTAGGGCGTTCTTGTAGTTAAGAGTGATTCCACGCACTTTACATATGGTCGTATTTCCAAATCTGTCGGGTGTGGCAAATTTGTAGGCATAGTTTTTCGGTCCTCCAGTCACAAACTCTGTTATTTTGTTGTCGGGTACTTCGTCCGTAAGATCTCCCAAGTAGTCTCCTAATTCGGGTCTCCATTCTCCAGATCGAGATGTATAAACAATGGAATCGGTGTCGGCGTATAGGGCACGGGTGTTCAACTTCTCCTAATAACTGTACAACTTCAGTCTCGCTTGAGCGGTGGTATAAGCGGCTATCACCACATTTGTGCGTCCAGATTCCTCGACGAACTCTTCTTTATACTGATATCTCATTTCCACCATTTCATCGCTGACAAAATTAATACCCATGACGAGAATTTGGTCACTGGTTAACATGTCGAAGTATTCTGCAGGATCACACACGTATTTGATTTGGGGCAGGTTGCTTCTCTGTCCGAATTTCCCCCAGAAGCTATTCAACATTAATTTGGCTAAAGCTCGTAGTCCCGGGTTCTTCTTAATATTGTTGTAGTCGAGAAGAATACCCTCCTTTTCATGGTACTCTCTGATATAGTTCTGTTTGTCCTCTTCAGTTTGACACCATTCTGGCCACCCACTGGCTTCCTGCTTCATCTTCAGGAAGGTATTCACATACTCGGTAAAAAGCTGTCTTTGTTGTTGGGTCGTATTGTTCCGTGTCAAAGTGCCACACTTCATAAATTCTGTCTATCTGTTATCCATGTTCCAAGGCTTTCTTGACTTCGTCTATCACCCAGGTTCCGGTCAGTGCTCGTTCCTCACCGGTATGTTGGCACGTTGTCTGTTGACTGGACTCGGCACAGCTTTTACACAAGGTAAAGAGTAGCTTGTTATTGATTTTGGACGGGAGAACTGGAATGTAAAGACCTCTCGGTGGAAGTATTTTACATTTGATGAGTCCTTCGTAGTGTTGAATGTCGCTGAAGTTTTCTGTGATGATCTCGGGATGTCCAACAGGAATCTTGCCAGTCTTGTTGATGTATGGATACAGTGAAGTGACATCAGCGTAAGATATGTCCTGATCTTTTTCGTACAGTTTAAATGCTTCTGTACGTCCGCCATAAAAAGCTTCTCTTGGTTCTAAGGGAGGAACTATGACATTTTGTTCCAAAAAACTTTTCAAGCAGTCATTTTTCTCAACTTCTCGGTCGAATTCGCATTCCCATCTGCCGATGTAGGTGTAGCCTCGCTCTTCCAAATATTGTTTCTTCTCTAGCGTTCGTTGATGTAATTCACTCATGGTCATGCCGTTGACTGGGTTTATGGTGTTTGCACTATAACAGTGTAAACAGCCGTGCCAGAACTTCCCGTTAAACTCCAATACGTATTTTCCGTTTTCGTCCACTTTATAGGGGCTGATTTGTTTTTCCCCTCCATTTCTGGCATGTTGTATGTTGACTCCTTCTGTTGCTGAAAGGTATTTGATCCATTGCATGGCTTTGACTGAATGCTTTTCTTCCGGACGGTATCCTTGACCTGGAATAATTCCGATGGTTTCTGACTGGAGAAATTTCTTTCTGAATACCAAGTTGCAAGCGGATGCTATCGTGATACATTGCTGGAATGGATCGATTCCTCCCTGTCCATCGGTGGATATCATCTCCAGGAAAAGTTGTCTAAACGTTAAGCAGGCTTTTCTCAATATGTCCATGTCTGAGCGACAGTAACTCAATAATTCTTTTTGAAAATCGAATGTTTGTTGGTAATTGGTCTCATACCATTGTAAAAACGAAGCTCTCTTCTCGGGTTTCATGGCGTCTGGGTTGTAGTAGCGTAAGTCCGGTAAATGATATATTACGGTTGATTGGTTCTCCTTTCTATTGAATAGATGCGGAAAATATCCTTTCTTCAGTTCCGTCAATCCAAACATCTTAGGTAGTTCGGCTAAAGCCACGGGTAAAAAGTTGATAGAGTCAATCATCCGAATGCGACATCCGGGGACTTCGATGTGCATGTTTTTAGTTCCGTTTGCTATGATCGTTGGCTTTACTCCTTGTTGATACAAATACCCCAGTATTGGTAACGAATCATATCCTTTGAAGTTGTGTGCGATGACAGTGGCTCCTTTGTTGTCTCCAGAAAACAACCATTTACAAAACTGTTCTGTGGTATTGGGTCCGGCAAATACTAGTTCATTCTTCCCGCAAGACTGACATATACTATCTCTATCGACATTTCTATTCATGCATGTTAAACAGACTTTGTGTACAACACACAGATTAAGCTTGTGTTCGACCGCTCCGCACTTTGATGATTTACAATTAGTGCACTTGCCGTTTTCGTCGGGCAAGTATCCTTTGTGGCACTTGATTTTGTCATCTTGGATGCATTCAAAGTCGAAGAAAATATATGTCTGCTTCTTCTGACAATCCTTAGTATTAGCGGGTAGCATGTAGCACTGATGTCCTGAAGGGTAGAAATCTTTACAGGTCTGACAGTAGACGTTTCCACATGTATGATCTCCATATCTTTTGTTCACGGTTTGTCCACATGTTTTGCATTTATAATAAGTAGTGCACGTCGAGTTTCCCGAAGTCGTCGTCTTTTTGTGCAGGTTGAAACATGTAGGTCCTTTGAAGTATCGCCCGCAGTCTTCACACGGTATCCAGTCATCTTCGCTCTGGGTATGAATCTTTTTACAGTAGTGGCATACGTTGCTGCATATGTGTTCTTCCTTAGTATTATATCCCTTTTTACAATCAGTGCAGTAATAGTTGCGACTCAAGAAAGCAGCCATATTAGTAATGACGTCGTAGTGGTTGTCATGGTAGTACAGGTATATTTTTTTATCAGCATTAGGTCCGTGATATATGATACCGTTGAAATGCTCACTGGATATTACATGTATTTGATGATTCGGTAGAATGGATTGGAATCGTTTAATTTCGTCGATACCACACTGTTGTAGAGATACTCCTGCTCTATCGTGCAGTTCTAATGCCAATTCCTTCTGGATATACTTGCCGTGTTTGATAGAGCTCCATTGATCGTGTCCGTCAATTTTGGCTATGGCAGTAACGATGGCTCTAGCACAGCACAAGTCGTCTTTGTTTTTTATCTGGATAATACATTTCTTTTCTTTCAGGAACTTCTCGGTGTCTACATATGTACACCTCTTTCTGGTACCACTTACGGGAATACGGACATGTGTGATCTCGATCCTCAAGCTTTCGTCTAACACAAACTGTTCGTTGGACTGTAACACTCGTTTAATTTCTTCTAATAGTAGGTCACCTGTCACCTGGCCCATTTGCATGAACGGTAATCTGATGGGGAAATCCAGGTCGGGACATTCAAGGGTGACTTGTATCATATCTTCCTTTTGCATGTTCTCAGTCAGCTTCATCAAAATTGAGTTGAATATTTTGTGTAATGATTTCAGTATATCCGGAACATTCTGAACGTTCAATTCCTTGAACGTGACTCTGTACTCTGTCGACTCGGTGTTGAATCTTGGTATCATTTTCCCGTTTTGTTTAGAGATGATGTAATATTTTTCTGGACTTTTGATGTCTATGGGTGGTTCCTTTGGCAATCCGGCTCCGCTTTGGTGCTTCTGTTTCAAATGGTGATACAGGTTATCTTTTCTTCTGTACAATAAGAGGAAATAAAGTTACTTCTCTGTGCCTTTCTTCGTGTCTGTCCAAATTACTTTTTTTAGTAAAACGTTTTTCACATGTTCCGCACGTAAAGGTATTGTGGTGCTTGAATTGTCGGTGATGTCCCAACAACTGGCTTTTCTTGTCAAAAGTTTGCTGGCAGTAGTCACAGAAATACATCTGTAAAATTTAATACACATTACTATATAACAACATTGTATTTTATTAATTATTAATACACATTTCTATATTACTTCATTATATTATTATTGATTACTTCTTTAATATTGTGTTATTGATTACTTATTTTGGCTCGTTTAATAACCTGTTCATCGATCAGTTTAAATAGATTAAAATTTTTCATATTATGTTATTGTTGTTTAAATTAATTATATTAAGTTCGTTTACCTTTGTTCTGTTTATCTTCACCGGGAACGTCTGTTCACTTCGGCTGTTTGTTGCAGAATGAAAATATTGCTCGATGCGTCTGATTTTATACAGGTAGACGCGTTGTAACGATGGTTCTCATTCGTAGGTTATTTTTGTTATGGGCTTTGTGATTGGTCGATTATCCTGTGTTGTGATTGACTGGATTTATCACAAAGTCGGCATCTGATTGGTTGAATTCCCTGCAATTCGATTGGTCGGTTCATTTCTCTATTGTTATGTTTCTTTTAATAGATCGAATATTCCAGAAGATGATGCAATCGATCGATGGCGTTAATTTCAAGATGTACGGATCGATGATTCTATTGAACTTTACTGACTATCATAAAAAGGGTGCTTTATTTGTAAATATTTTATGAATTGAATCATTAACGAGTTTTTATTATGTGTTAGATGTATTGATTTTCTAACGATTTTCATAACTTTTCTTTAATGTTCAACACAATTTACAAAAGTTAATCCTATTTTGAATTCAACTTACACAATTTCCCACATTAGTGCAACAATTTTATATTAATTTGTATTTTGTTTTGCAATTTTTCAAATTTTATCGCATGCGTTTTGTTTATTTTTTTGTTTGTGAACAATTTTAGAACTATTTTGTATTTTCTTTAGTGTGTTTTACACATTTTTGTACACATTCTATAAAATGTTTTTATTTAATTTCCATTTTGTTTAATTTTTATCACATCTGTTTTGTTATTTTGGGTTTTTCGTGAATATATTTTGTTTGTGTTTAATGTGTTTTTGTTTCAGCTAAAGTTTTTGTAATATTTCTTAAAAGTTTTAGTTAAAAATGGTGTAAATGTTTTACTTTTACGTTTTTGTGTTATTTTATGTGTATTTTGCTTTTTATTTTGTAACAATTTTCGTTTTAATTGTGTTTTTTACGCTAAAATTTCAAAATTTCTTGATATTTTCGTGGTTTTCTGGTGAATCAGTGGTGGTGGTGGTGATGATTGTGTTGTGTCAGTGGTGGTGGTGGTGGTGATGTGTGGTTTCAGTGGTGGTGGTGGTGATTGTGAAGCTTCGATGGTGGTGGTGATTGCTGCTGCTGCTGCTGCTGCTGCTGTTGCTGCTGCTGCTGCTGCTGAGTGGTGTAAGAATATTGCTGCTGCTGCTGGGCGGTTTGGGATATTGCTGCTGTTTATGGGTTTTTGGAATTGTTACTTTTGCTTAAGAAATGGCTTTTGTTGTATTAGGAAGGGTTTAATTACATATGAATCGAGGGCAAATAAGAATAACAAAGTCATTATCAGTTTAATAGTTTATTTCTCCGTCATGAGACAGGCACTGGTCGGAGATCCACGTGCAGTCTTTACATTGTATTTGGAGTTAAAGTCCATTCAACTGGATGTTGATTTCTTCTGCAACTTCTTTGGTAGGATTTGTACTGTCTCAAAGGAGCTGTTCAGTGGCTCGTTAGGTACGATCTTCAAGGTGATGGTAAAACCATTCATGATCTTAGGTTGGACTGAAGCGTCTTCTCTGCTTTGATGCTGGGTACGTTGATGGCGTAGTAAATTATACTTTCTACTGAATATATGTCCACATTCTTCACAAGGAAACTTGTTTGGCTTGATTTTATGTGTATTCATGTGTCGTTGGAGATTGTCTCGGCGTCTAAAGGTTTGGTGGCATATTCCGCAATTTCGTCTCAGTGGTTGATTTTTCTCAGTCTGACAATTAGGAGCAGTTCAGGACATCTTATAGAGTCTTGCTGTTTTTATTCGTCTCAGTGGTTGACTTTTTCTTTCAGAATAGTGGTAAAGGACAGTTCTGGACATCTTGTACAGTCTTGCTGTTTTCATTGCTCTGTTCATTTTCTGGACGTTGAATCTTCGTAAAGTATAATGCCTCGTTTTTGACACGTCTGCTCAGTTCGAAGGTTAGACGTAGAATGGGAAATTTATTGATCACATCTTGTAATATAGGCGGTTAATTGATTGAACCCCCCACCTGTCAAAATTTGGGAGACCCCCTAACACCCATACAATAAGAGATAGGACTTCACAAATACCACCAATAGCTTTAGATGGTCAAAGATACCCCGAATACATATATCACACAACTATTAAATTATATTTTGTAAAATGAACTGATTGACCCCCTTTCAAAATTTTGGACCCCCTCTAAGGACCCTTACTATAAGAGATACGACCTCTGAAATGTCATCATTCGATTAAGATGATCAAACTTACTCCGAAAACATATATAACATCGCTATAGTACTTGACTTATGAAAATTTGTATTTTGGACCATTCTCGTCATGGGTATTAATTTTGTCAGCGATGAAATGGTGGAAATGAGATATCAGTATAAAGAAGAGTTCGTCGAGGAATCTGGACGAACAAATGTGGTGATAGCCGCTTATACCACCGCTCAAGCGAGACTGAAGTTGTACATTTATTTGGAGAAGTTGAACACCCGTGCCCTTTACGCCGACACCGATTCCATTGTTTATACATCTCGATCTGGAGAATGGAGACCCGAATTAGGAGACTACTTGGGAGATCTTACGGACGAAGTACCCGACAACAAAATAACAGAGTTTGTGACTGGAGGACCGAAAAACTATGCCTACAAATTTGCCACACCCGACAGATTAGGAAATACGACCATATGTAAAGTGCGTGGAATCACTCTTAACTACAAGAACGCCCTAACAATCAACTACGACACAATAAAAGATATGATCACAAACAACAGAGATTCTGTGAAGACCGTAAAAGACGACTACAAGATAGCCAGGGATAAGAAAAGATTACTAACCGTCCATCAAGACAAAGACTACAGAATTGTGTTCGACAAAAGAGTGGCCATGGACGACTACAGCACTAGACCTTATGGATTTTGAATTGTACAGGCAGTATGAGGGTGGTTCTCCGACCCATGCTTGCTTTATGACGGGGAAAATAAAATATAGAACTGATATTCGTTTGTTATTTTATTTATACTAATGAAGATATATCTCAGCTGAAAATGGAAAACATACAATACCGGATGACAATGAGGTAGCACATATGAAGGCTTGGGGTAAAATCGATAGAGGAATCCTAAAGAGGTTAAAACTAAGAGAGTATGACAAACAACCTTAGGAACGGTAGACAACATACGGTTTCTTGTTAGGCAAAGACACATGGAATCATTTGGGGAGAGAACATACAAAACTAAGATAAATAAATATGAATAAGTACAATGGATAAAAAAAATATGTAACACAAAACGAAAACGAAGACGGGAGTAGGGAAAAAAGGGGGTATAATTCGGTAATACAATGAAAAAAACAGTACCAAGACTAGACGTAAAAGAAGTAGTGGAACAACATAAAAAAGGGGCTATAAGTACACAAGACACATCGATAATGGTAAGGATGGGTAGGACTCTACTCCAAACAACGTCCCCCAGCGTCCCACTACTCTCACACCATTTCGCTACGCTCACGGTGCTCTACGTTCAGGACGCTGGAAGACAGGGAAGACATCAATGGTCGCGCTCGACTGCAAATTCAGGAGCAAAAAATTGACTTTAACATAGACCTTATGGGCCCAAAGAGGCCCGATTCACTACTCACAGTTTGACTCGTTTTTGAAAGCAAAGAATGCACTTGCTAATCTTAAAATCGTTTAAAACCTTAACAGGAAAATTAATTTTAATAATATACTTGAAATTAAACGGCATAAAGGAACGCACTCATTATCCAGTGAGAAAATAATCTCAGTGGAGATTTCATATTTGTTTTGCAAGGAANAACAAGAAATTTTCACATACCAAGAGAACAGCAAAACAAGTATTTTTTTTTAACTTTTCAATATCAACTTCTACTTAGTAATTAAAATCAACTTTATTTGTTGTTTTATTGTGACCAACTTCATTCGTTTGTGCATTTCAGAAACACTGAAACTTTATATCATCAATATACCAAGTGCAACAGAAAATAGTTTGAATGAGAACAATTAGCCATAAATTTGATATAGTTGGAACTTTCTATTTCCACTGAAACACAGTTATTTTGCTCCACGTCTCAAAAAAAAACTGGTTTTTATGAAAGTTTAAAAGATTTTATTTATCGCTCTTACTCCCAAACGAAGCATTTGTGGTTGAGTACTAAAGACAGACGTAATATGTCGACCTTGAATATTCGCAAAAAAGTGTTTTACTGCTCCAATAGAGTTAGTGTCGAATACAGAGAAAATCCTGCTCAAAGGAGCCAGAATTACAAAGTTTAAGACATCAGATCATTGAGCAAGTCATGTACATCTCTATGGAGCATAAACCAGTGCCATACACTGAAGATCAGATTATAGTTCGCATATATATTTTCCGAATATATATATTTGTTCTGAAAGATATAATTGTACAGAATAAATATAAAAGTTAACAACAAGACAAACTAACACACGAAAAGACAAACAAACAAAACCGAACAAAACAAAAAGGGTGTGAGCATCACAATACCGAAACACACACATTAATCCCCGCCCCTCCCAAACCGAAGAAAATAAAGAAAAATAAAAATAAAACAACAAAACCAAAACAAATCAACTTGAAGGTGAAAATCAAGAAAAAAGTAATAACAGAAACATTCAACAAATTTGTATGCCAGACAAGTCATAGTATTATAAAAAACTAAAATTCTTTTGTAAGCATTTTCTTAGCCCTTAAAAGGGCTTTCAGATACATTGTGACATTTATTTCTTCTTGAGAATCTTGGCTTTCCTTGCTTATAGTTGTTTTTCCTTCTTATGATGGTTTAGCTGTCTCCTTTAATGGCTTGGCTGCATGCAAGTTTCCTTACTGTTGACGTTTCAGTGACTGGTTCATGTGTCTTTTTTTTTTCTTTTGTCTTTGTCTTTGTCGGTATCTTGACATTCTTTGGTTAATCTGTCATCTACAGTGTGAGTTGGAAGTGAAGGTTGATTTGATTGAACGTTTTACCGACGTTGACATTGGCCTTAGTTTTTCTGGAATATATCCCCAAAATACAAATGGCTTTGAATACCAATGTTTTAAGTGATGCCGGTTTCTTCAATTTGTATGCAGCCTTCTACTTGAGAATCTTTTTTTTTTTGCAATCGTGTTTTAACAGTTGCTACATTTTCGCACTTTTTTGATTGAAGCTTTCATAGCTTATAACTGGAGAATGCTGACCTTCTTGAAGACACCCTTGCTTTTAAAAATTTTCCTCTTATTTTTTATACAACTGAAAAAAAAATGTTTTAGGTATTTTTTGTCTGTTCAATTACATAAAATTGGCGTTGTACCTGTCCTCGTTGTCCTCGAATATAGTTCCTAATAATTTTGGTGAATTCTTTCTTAAATCTGTTTTCTTTTTCTTTTGTGTCATTTCCTGATTTTTATTTAATCCCAAGGGCAAGTATATCTTCTAATAAACTGTATAAAAATGTCTGTGATATTTGAACAGAAACTGTCATGAAGGCCAAGTAGACGGCGTATGAATTTTTCCGTTTGCGGAGCTCTCTGAACTCGTCGACTTCGGAACGCTAATGTTATTTAAAGTCAAGCAGAAAGGAGCAATAAGAAGTTCCTTCATGAACTTTGAATATGATATGACATCAGTCAAAGAATGATACTGAGTCTTGGATACGATATGATATGATATGTTGGCCATAAATAATGAATCTCAAATAACGGCATAAACACTAACCATTGCGTATATTAAATCTTTCATTGCATAATCCAGGCGGTTTTCTGTTATTTTTTTCCTTTCTTGCAAAGTATAGACAAAAAATGTGCGTAACGAGATGCTTTCAATAGTTTGGACAGTTAACGCATTGTGGAAAATTCTTTATATTATATAAGTGGAGAAATATGGTACCGTTCCCTGAGGAGAATTACCTATAAAAAGGGTAAAATTTTTATTTTTTTAATTTTACGTTTTGTTTTTCTCTTTTGTTTGAAATTTGTCGGTTAGGTATAAGATATTTACTTTATTTACAAAATTTACATGTACTTTATACAATTTTTTTCCCACCTTTTTGGGTAGGGGCCTAAATTTTGAAAGCAACAAGTAAGAACAAGACGAAGAGGGGTGCTAAAATTTGGGGCTTATCTCGCCCTTTATTTTGAAAAAAAACTACTAATACAGTTTCAATCTGTATCTTTGTACCTTGAATTCAACTCTCTTTCTCACACTCTTGTAGTGATGGACATTTCCCGGTTCTCTTATATCTGCCCAACTACGAACTGACGTCTTCTGGTCTGACAATAGATTTATAATACATCTATGTATCATAAATCTATGGTCTAACGAATTATACAAGTTCGGTGTCTCTTGCCAGAACAGCAGGTCATACAGTGGTGTTCTGTGTCGTTTTCTGATTGAAGATAAACCTCTGCTGTGCCTTCTCTAGATACACCTCTAAATATTCCCGAATATGTACTTCTTTCAAGTTGAAATGTACTTTAAATGAATGAAAAGAAATCAAACGGCAACAGACGTTGTTTATATAGCGCGGACGTTTTTGAAGACATGGGATTGAAAGTTTTTCTAATAAATTGGCCAATCATATTTGTCGTTTTACATTAAGAATATACTCGGATTTGTAGAATTTTTTACTGATAATTATAAAAGTAAATCAGACATGAAATAAAGAATAATAAGAATTATTAAACATCTTTCTCAACATCCTTACATCGTTGGAAAATTAATCTTGATTTGCTTTCTGTATAACAATAAAATTTTCTTTTCATATTACAATATTAACCCCTTTTGATAATTTCTGACTTTCATAAAATTTTCAGGCAATAAATTCACATTTACTTTTTTTCGGATAATTTCAAGAGGAGGTGTTTCAAATAAAATATTAAATTAATATATATGCACAGTTTTACTCGTTTTTGAAAGCAAAGAATTCACTTGCTAATCTTACAATCGTTTAAAACCTTAACAAGAAAATTAATTTTAATAATATACTTGAAATTAAACGGCATAAAGGAACGCACTCATTATCCAGTGAGAAAATAATCTCAGTGGAGATTTCATATTTGTTTTGCAAGGAAGTAGAACAAGAAATTTTCACATACCAAGAGAACAGCAAAACAAGTATTTTTTTTTCACTTTTCAATATCAACTTCTACTTAGTAATTAAAATCAACTTTATTTGTTGTTTTATTGTGACCAACTTCATTCGTTTGTGCATTTCAGAAACACTGAAACTTTAAATCATCAATATACCAAGTGCAACAGAAAATACTTTGAATGAGAATAATTAGTCGTAAATTTGATATAGTTGGTACTTTCTATTTCCACTGAAACACAGTTATTTTGCTCCACGTCTAAAAAAATGGTTTTTATGAAAGTTTAAAAGATTTTATTTATCGCTCTTACTCAAAAACGAAGCATTTGTGGTTGAGTACTAAAGACAGACGTAATATTTCGACCTTGAATATTAGCAAAAAAATGTTTTACTGCTCCAATAGAGTTAGTGTCGAATACAGAGAAAATCCTGCTCAAAGGAGCCAGAATTACAAAGTTTAAGACATCAGATCATTAAGCAAGTCATGTACATCTCTATGGAGCATAAACGAGTGCCATACACAGATGATCAGATTATAGTTCGCATATATTTTTTCCGAATATATATATTTGTTCTGAAAGATGTAATTGTACAGAATAAATATAAAAGTGAACAACAAGACAAACTAACACACGAAAAGACAAACAAACAAAACCGAACAAAACAAAAAGGGTATGAGCATCACAATACCGAAACACACACATTAATCCCCGCTCCCTCCCAAACCGAAAAAAAAACAAAGAAAAATAAAAATAAAACAACAAAACCAAAACAAATCAACTTGGAGGTGAAATCAAGAAAAAAGTAATAACAGAGATATTCAACAAATTTGTATGCCAGACAAGTCATAGTATTATAACAAACTAAAATTCTTTTGTAAACATTTTCTTAGCCCTTAAAAGGGCTTTCAGATACATTGTGACAT
>MJUU01046337.1:179114-198327 GCA_002080025.1 Modiolus philippinarum | reverse complement strand
CTTCCAAACGTTTAGATTTTATCTGCACTGATGAGACATAAGTTGTCGAAATGCGCATATGCAGAAAATAAATTCACAGTTACTTCGGTATTTAGTTAGTCATCCTTTCGGGATATCTTTTGCAAAACACAAGTTTAATGAATTTTAACATAATTAAAGCTTGAAAAGTTAGATTTTTTGTGTGCAGTTTAAACTCTGTCTATAAAAAGGACCAAAACAATAGAAATTTTTGGAAACCTTTACTCATAATATCATTTCGAAGGAGTTTTGTATTTTGCGAAACACAATTTTAATGAATTTTAGCATATTCAAGGCTTGAAAACATAGATTTTTAGACTGTGGTTTAAACTCTGTCTATGAAAATGACCAAAACAATTTAGATATTTTGAAAATTTTATTCATCATATCCTTTTGAAGGAGTTTTATCTTTTGCAAAACACAATTTTAAAAAATTCAGCATATTTAAGTGTGAAAAATCAGATTTTAAGTCTGTGGTTTTTACTCAGTCTGTAGAAATGACCAAAACAATTTAAATGTTTTTTCAAATTCTATTCATCATATCCTTTTGAAGGAGTTTTATCTTTTGTAAAACACAATTTTAATAAATTTTAACATATGTAAGGCTTGAAAAGTTAGATTTTTAGACTGCAATTTAAACTCTGTCTATAAAAATTACCTAAAATATTGAAATATTTAAAAAAATTTATTCATCATATCCTTTCGAAGGAGTTTTGTCTTTTGCGAAACACAATTTTAATGAATTTTAACATATTTAAGGCTTGAAAACTTAGATTTTTAGAGTGCGGTTTAAACTCTGTCTATGAAAATAACCAAAACAATTTAAATATTTTGAAAATTTTATTCATCATATCCTTTTGAAGGAGTTTTATTTTTTGCGAAACACAATTTTAACAAATTTCAGCATATTTAAGTGTGAAAAGTCAGATTTTAAGTCTGCAGTTTAAACTCAGTCTGTAGAAATTACCAATTTGAAAACAATTTAAATTTTTGTTGAAAATTCTATTCAACATATCCTTTCGAAGGAGTTCTATCTTTTGCAAAAAACAATTTTAATGAATTTTAGCATACTTAAAGGTTGAAAAGTAAGATTTTTAGTGTGCAGTTTAAGCTCTGTGTATTAAGATGACCAAAACAATAGAAATATTTTAAAAATTTTGTTGATCATGTCCTTTCGAAGGAGTTTATATTTTGCGAAACACAATTTTAATGAATTTTAAGTTATTTAAGGCTTGAAAAGTTAGATTGTTAGTCTGGTATTTAAACTCTGCTAATAAAAATGACACAAACAATTGACATTTTTTGAAAATTTTATTAATAATATCCTTTAGATGGAGTTTTATCTTTTGCGAAACACACCTTTCATGAATTTTAACATTTTTAAGGCTTGAAAAGTTAGATTTTTAGTCTGCGGTTTAAACTCAGTCTGTAGAAATGACCAAATCAATTTAAGTTTTTTGAAAATTTTATTCATCACATCCTTTCCAAGGAGTTTCATATTTTGGGAAGCACAATTTTAATGAATTTAAGCATTTTTTTAGGTTGAAAAATCAGATTTTTGGTGTGCGGTTTAAACTCAATCTTTAAAAATGACCAAAACAATTCAGTTTTTTTTTAAATTTTACTTCATACAATCCTTCTGAAGGAGTTTTTTATTTTGTGAATGACAATTTGAATGAATTTTAGCATATTTAAGGGTTGAAAAGTTAGATGCATAGTCTGTGGTTTAAGCTCAGTCTATAAAAATTTCCAAAACAATTTTAATTTTTTGAAAATTGTATTCATCATATCCGTTCGAAGGAGTTTTTTATTTTGAAAAACGCAATTTTAATGAATTTTAGCATACTTAAGGGTTGAAAAGTCCGATTTTTAGTGTGCGGTTTAAACTCTGTCTATAAAAATGACCAAATAATTTATTTTTTTTTTTGAAAATTTGTATTCATCATATCCTTTCGAAGGAGATTTATATTTTGCGAAACACAATTTTAATGAATTTTAACATATTTAAGGCTTGAAAAGTTAGATTTTTAGTGTGCGGTTTTGTCTCTGTTTATAAAAATTACCAAAACAATTTAATTTTTTTTTTTGAAAATTTGTATTCATCATATCCTTTCGAAGAAGATTTATACTTTGCGAAACACAATTTTAATGAATTAAAACATTCTTTTAGGTTGAAAAATCAGATTTTTGGTGTGGTTTAAACTCAATCTTTAAAAATGACCAAAACAATTTGAATTTATTCAAAAAATTTATTCATCATATCCTTTCGAAGGAGTTTTATATTTTGTGAAGCACAATTTTAATGAATTTAAGCATACTGAAGGATTGAAAAAAAAGTCTGCGGTTGAAACTTACTCTTTAAAAATGACATAAACAATTTAGTTTTTTTTAAATTTTATTCATCATATTCCTGTCGAAGATTTTTTTTTTATTTCATGAATCACAATTTAAATCAATTTTAGCATATTTAGTGTTTGAAAAGAAGGAATTCCCAGTCTTTCGTGTATGAATGCGTCAAATCATTTGTTTTGTTTTTTTGTTTTTTTGTTTTTTTGTTTTTTTTTTTTTTTTTTTTTTTTTTTTTTTTTTTTTTTTTTTTTTTGTCATTCCATTTTTGTTTCGCTCTTATTTGTATTCCTGTTATTGTCTAACAATAAACGTTTAACCAGTTGTATAAATTATTTTAATATTGTTTTTTTTTAATCAAATTAAATTTCTATATTTTCGACGATTGGGGTCAAATCAGATGTGCTTCCAAATTTTAATGCATTCGAACAAACTCATTATATACTGTGCATTTCCTACGTACAAGCAGAAACATCAAGTTTATATAACATTAACCTTAACGTACGGATTAAATATACCAAGGGTGTTATAATAATTTTTTTATATATTTCAATTCTAAATTCCTTTTTGTGATGAAACGAAATTATCATTTCGCAAAATGTATTAACTTGAAAGATGACGTAAGGCTATCAATCAGTCATTTACGGATAGGACCGACCAATCATCCGTCAGTCACGTAATTTACGTATTGTATCCGTCAAATACGTGAATTACTTCTCCTATCCGTCAGATTTTGACGGCTACTGAAGCAAGGACTGTAAGTAAGGTTTCATCTTTCACATGTCATCCACTTGTGCATTTACAACAAGGGTACATTCATCCGTTCCAGGTAAAAGTCTATAGATTTACTAAAAACTAACCCAAATTGAATAAAAACTACCCTCATCAAAATTGCTATGATGCCTGGTTACAAGGAAGTGTTCTACTTTTTTTGACAGAATACCATTTTTTAAGCTTTCGAATGTAAGTGAACATCAACTTATTATACATGTAATATTATGTGCATGCCAGTGCAAATAGGGCTAAACACCAACGTGACAGGACTCCAGAGTGTAACATGAAATAGTGTCCGCTAAGAAATACTGTTAGTCTTTACAATTGTTACCAATTTGATAAAGTCCGAGGGCAGAATAAAACGCATGTTGATCATGAAATATTGTCCTCTCGGACAGTGCACTTTAGACACTTTCCCGTTTAATTATGAATAAAAGAAACATAAGATAGGAAATGTCTCAATGGATATAGGAACTTAATTTTTTGGTTCCTTCAAAATACGGTTTTACTTAATTTTCAAATTCTGTTGGCACGTACCGTTCAAAGTAGATCGGTCAAAAGTGATCAGTCCGAATAACAGCTTAATTAACAGCCGGTCAGTGTGTATTACTCGAATTTATTTATTTATTTATATCAGATTGTATAATTACTCAAATCATATCAGGTCAATATCTAACAATTCAAATCAAACCATTTGATCACGTATTTAAAATAAAAGTATTTATTAAATACCGAAATTCTTAAACTATATGGTTAATATTCATTCTTGAAAATAAAGCTATCTGAAAAAGGAATAAAAATGTTAGTTTTAAAACAATTAAGGCAGGGGATTGAGATCTCATCCCAAAAATTCACATATTTAATTCAATAATATATGCATCTCAAAGTAGAATTAAAACGATGTCTCATCCGAAGAATTCACATAATGTAATGTTAATTCTTATATGAAACTGTATTTTGCAATGTATGTTTCATCTTAAAAAAATCAAATGTTTCGGCAATATACGTCTTATCCGAAGAATTCAAGTATCTCTGCAATTTATGTTTCATCCAAAGATTTCAAATATTTTAGCAAAATATGTTTCATCCAAAAAATTCAAATATTTCGGCGGTAACGGTATATGTTTCATTCGAAGAGTTCAAATATTTTGGCAATGTATATATTATCCGAAGAATTAAAATATTTTGAGTCTAAACATGAAAATAAATGGTCGAATCTGCATGGTATAGGGAATATGAATTGTTTGGTCAATATAAAAACATAATATATTTCACAGCATGGACGTATATTGTTCACAGCAAGCTTGCCACTCAAAGAAAGAAGTGCAATGACAAAAAAAACTTCCTGAGATTCACAAGGAAACTCAATGCTCAACTCCCAACTATATTCAGTCTAAAAAGAGGTTTTCCCACTTTTACGTGAATTTATTTCATTCAGCGTATCAGTTTTGCGAATGCATTAAAGCTTCTCCAAAAAATCTTAAACAAATTATTTCGTATGTATACTATCATGATAAAATGAATTCAAATGCATTTTCATACTTTTAGATGAAAGATCCATCCATCGAATTTGCCAACTAAATAAAATTTTGACACAGACTTTATAAAAATTTGTAGGTTTTTGTTATAATCCGTTTTATAGGACCAACGGAACCAAACTAAACTGACTGCCTTTTGGAAGGGCAAATGTTCATACACTGGCAACGAAAATTGGTTTTGTTACACGATGTCCTTCGAGTAGTATTAGCTCCGTAAATGGCTTAAATCGACATAAAATGCTATTTACTGCTATGTTTGACTGCTAAGATGTCAGAAAACATGCAAGTGTGTTATTTATTATAAAATTGGGTACTAAGATAATGAGGGTGGTGGGGTTGTTAACGTGTTTTGGGTATTATCAGCTGGTTGCTTCCTGTGAAATAAATCATTTGTTAACTGTTTTGGACCATTTAGTGTTCTCTATTCTGTTGAATCCCGTAAATAAAAAGCACTATTTGTTGTTATCAATAAAACTCGTGTTCCGTATTTGTAAATTTACTGTCCACTGTTTTAGGGAAATTTAAAGATTTTTGCCTGTAAATGAACCACCTCGTGTCCCCTTTTAAACCCCGCAATTTCTCATTTACCAAAAATCGTTATGACAACTAGAAAAGAATAGTTTTAAATCAGACACATTCAAATATATAATTTTTCTGACTAAAACTAGATAAAATGATGATGCAAATCCTGGTTCCCGTTCGGGCTAAAGATTAAAGGTGTCATCTTCAGTTCAATATTCAACACTATCTGCCAAGTGCGACTCGACGAGATCATTATTATAGTCAAGCAATATATTTGATTGTTTAAAGAATCATTATTACTGTAACAAACATTATTGATTGTATGGCAGTTATTATTTTTTTTTGGGGGGGGGGTCGCATCTGTTGTTTAGATTATAATAATGATAGTCTTAAACCTATGGAAATTATACGTTTAATCTCCAGACTCAACGAATTTTTGGTAAAACAAAATATATGTGCAAATTATTGATATAATGCATGCAAAGCAACCATTATTTCATTCTAATTAAACATTTTCACACATTTGTAGAAAAATCTTGTAAATATTGTGGTAGTTGGATGTTTTTAGGGCATATGTGCGATCTGTTTTATGCATTTTAAACATTTATTGAAATTATGGATTTCCTTTGTTTGGTTTCTAGTGCTGCTGATGAGGAATACATTTCCAAAATGGCCATACAGCTCATTAAAATTATTGCAGTTGGAGTTAGCATTTGTGTTATGGTCTCATGTTTATTTACTCCATATCCTTTCGTTAAATATTGAATGATTTGCCGATTTTATATTGTTTACCACTAATACCCCATTCAATCACTGATGCTACTTGCAAATAATGGTGGCTTTGTATCCATAATCGAAACAGTCATATGGAGACAACGTTTGATGAAGAATCAACAAACGTATGACTGAGGCTTTAACGTAAAATTGGGTACTAATAAACATAGACTGGAGCCCGGAGGCCTTGTGTTGTAGCTCGGAGCGCCAGGCTCAACAAGGTTGGAGCCAAGAACCCCTTTTATTCCCCGATAAAATTTCCATAGGTTTAACATTGAACTTTTACCTTTACCTTTATCCCAAGTTCCACTGAATAATGGGGCTTATCCGACGTACTGGAAAATGTCTCCACCGTTTAAACTAATAAGCATGGTCTTGAATGTTCCGTACACCTCCGTATACACTTGTTAATGTGCAGGATGTCGTTTCATGGCTGCAACAACCTTTTATAGGATGGATAACAACAAGCAGAATATGCATGTTGTTTTAATTGAAAATATATAGTAAATGCTGTTTTACAAGTACCCCGGTCGTTCCTCTAGTATGTCATCTAGTAAGTTATTGCTACTTATTAAATAAAATGAATTTCATTAGAGGTTTCTAAAGGAGTCAGAAATTGCTCGTTCGTTGGATGTATATCTGAAGTGACCTCATGCAAACCGATGCAGTACTATAAAACTGATGAATATTTGATACCTTTTAGATTACCTCGAGTATTTCAAAATAACAAGTAGAAAAAAAAACAAATGAAAAAAAACAAAAACAAAACAAAAACAAACAAACAAACAAATAAAACATAACAAAAACAAAAAACAAAACAAAAACAAAACAAACAAAACAAGGGGACTTGCACCTCGCTACAATAATCTTTGCAGTGCATACAATCAAGCATGTGCAGAAAATGTGGTCATTTTTAGGGGAGATAATTGTGAAACATTCATTCATGCTACATGTATGTGTACGCAATTCGATCTTTTTCAATCGAACTGTTTTACGCAAAAATAAAAGAAGTTTCCAAAGTTTCTATGCATATTTTATATTTGTGGTACATATGTATATTGCTAGGGTATCATATTTGAAGTAAACATTTTTACTATTCATCGTCAAAACCGAAACCGAATCCGAAACCGAGACCGAAACCAGCATATACAGACAGAACTGTGGTTGCAATGTTAAAACATTGTTTAACTGTTTGGCTTTCGTTCTTTAATCTCGATATTGGACTTTCAATCGTTAATACAATATAGTAGAAGTAATTTGGAATTCGATAATAGAATGCAAAATTGTTTACTTTTTGCTACAAAATTTCTTTTGTTGATCAATTTTGATCGTTTGTTGCTTCGAACGTTGCTATACGACCGCAAAACTTGGGACGATGTTATCGTTGTCGGGATCGGCGTCTGTGAACAGCATAACTTTGGTTGTAGTAATAAATAAATTTCCATATGTATATATATATATATATAGTGGACGTTATATTAACAAATTTGAGAATGATGTTTCTCGGCACATCAGTAAGCTAGAAAGCGTATTTTAGATAAAGGGGTCAAAAATCGGTTAAAATACGACGTTTTGGGTCTGTGGAAACCATAACCATAACCTGGTCCAACCATTTTTTTTAAAAGGGAAAGGGATTCGATCCTCATTACTTATTGGATTTTAATTGGGTTTCTTCTGTATTCCTTGGAAATTTTCAAAATATCAAATCTGTGTCGCATGTAACGTTCATGAGATAAACGTATCTCACCCAATGGCCACAAAAATGCGGAATACTTATTATTTTGCTCGAAAACTGAAAAGTAGGGTCTCCATGCTTAATATCAGGTATTTCGCACGAAATCTTGAGTTTCCGTACAGAATATATAGTATTTAGCGAAATACCTGATATTTTGCACGAGATCGGAATCAGAATTTACTTTTAATCGAAAGCGCAAATTATGAGAAACCGCTATTCAGTATTTAATCAAACCAATCAAAATAGTTTATTCTGTTTAAAACTCATAATTTTCTTTCTTATACAACCTTCGTAAAGTTTGTTTGCTATATATTAATAATAGTTATCAAATAGACTGGTGATGTTGGGTGCGAATGAAAGCTGATTTGCGGGTGATGAAAGGATTCGATCTTGACTGTCTTAACAGTTGTAAATTACTTCGTTCTATATAACATTTAAATTAGTTATTCACTGGAGAATTTTTTTTTTCATAGTTAGATTTTTGGTCTGCGGATTAATTAAATTCTAATTGATTTATTTTTTTATTTATTCACTTATTTCTTTTCTTTTTTTTTTACATTTTATTTCATCATATCCTCTTGAAAGAGTTTTTTATGTTGCAATATACAAATTTAATGAAGTTTAGCATATATAAGGTATGATAAGCAAGATATTTAGTCTGCGGTTTAAACTCAGTCTTAAAATGACCAAAACATATTTTTTTGTTGGAAATTTTATTTCGTCATATCTTCCTGAGGGAATTTTATATGTTGGAATATACATTGTTTTTTAACTTTAACATAAATAGTGTTTGAAAAAAAAGATTTTTAGTGTTTTTGTTTAAACTACGAATTTTTTTCATCATTTTATCCTTTTGAAAAAGTTTTATATGGTGTGATATGCAAGTTTCATGAATTTTAACATTATAACGTCTTAAAGGAAAACTTTCAGTCTGCATTTACGATCTATTTTTAGAAATATAAAACAGTCGAGTTTTTTTTTAATTATTTCATTATATCTTCTCGAATCAGTTCTATATTTTGCGATATAGAAATTTTCTGAATTTAGGCATAAATAAGGCATGAAAAGTTAGATTTTATGTCTTTAGTTTAAATTATGTAAGATTTTAAGCCTGTGCTTCCATGAATCTTAGCATTGATAAAGTACGAAAAGTAAAATTTGAAGTCTGTAATTTAAACTCAATCTTTAAAAAGGACCAAAACAATATAGTCTTTTGAAAAGATTATTTCATATATCCTTTTATTACATTTTGATAATTGGATAGATGTTGAATCATTCTACCAGCAGTGTCTTCTTCTAGACATTTTTACTATTCATCGTCGAAACCGACACCGAATTCGACACCGAGACCGAAACCGAATCCGACACCAAGACCGAAACCGAAACCATACTATACAGAATTAGTTGTGTTTTGTTTCTCGTTATTGCATGCATATCAGTGTCTCATGGGCTTAAAAGTTCAGATTTCTTTTTTTTTACATTTTATTTCATCATATCCTTTTGAAAGAGTTTTTTATGTTGCCATATACAAATTTAATGAAGTTTAGCATATATAAGGTATGATAAGCAAGATATTTAGTCTGCGGTTTAAACTCAGTCTTAAAATGACCAAAACATTTTTTTTTTGTTGGAAATTTTATTTCGTCATATCTTCCTGAGGGAATTTTATATGTTGGAATATACATTGTTTTTTAACTTTAACATAAATTGTGATTGAAAAAAAAGATTTTTAGTGTTTTTGCTTAAACTAAGAATTTTTTTTCATCATTATATCCTTTTGAAAAAGTTTTATATGGTGTGATATACAGGTTTCATGAATTTTAACATTATAACGTCTTAAAGGAAAACTTTCAGTCTCATTTACGCTCTATTTTTAGAAATATAAAACAGTCGAGTTTTTTTAAATTATTTCATTATATCTTCTCGAATCAGTTCTATATTTTGCGATATAGAAATTTTCTTAATTTAGGCATAAATAAGGCATGAAAAGTTAGATTTTATGTCTGTAGTTTAAAATATGTAACATTTTAAGCCTGTGATTCCATGAATCTTAGCATTGATAAAGTTTGAAGTCTGTAACTTAAACTCAATCTTTAAAAGGGACCAAAACAATATAGTCTTTTGAAAAGACTATTTCATATATCCTTTTATTACACTTTGATAATTGGATAGATGTTGAATCATTCTAACAGCTAATTATTTATATAAACACTTTAAATTCGAATTTCTCAAATTTCTTTCTTTCTTTTTTTAATTTGTAATTATTATAAAATATTGATATTAAAAACACGGATCCAATCACCCTGCATGTGCCCATATGTAAGCTGTTTAAGGACTCTAGGCGCAAAATCTGATGGTAGCTATACATCCGTTTAAATTTTTGCGGGAAAAATCACAAAACGTCCTTCCTACAAATTAAACGGGAAATAGTTGCAATATCCTGTTGATGCACCTTAAAACATATAAAATATTCGTACACAATAGTAAATTTACCAGTCCGAATTTGTTCCAGCAATTTTAATGCTCCTTTGCACTGTTAGATATTTATTTGAAACTTGCATTCATATTGAATCAGGCAAATACAACATATTATAACACAATGTCTTATAAATGTGTCTGAAACTGATATATTTTAGCTTTAAATAACACAGAGTTGAACTGCAATATAATTTAGACTCTTCTGACCGGTCACGAAAGACCCTACTTCGATTCTAATGATTTTCGTCTGTAGATCTCATTGATTTTACTGTCAAAGTAGAAATGGCATTCATTTTGGTTTTTATTATATTTTTGACACAATCTTTTTCCTCTGGGTAATTTTTTTTGTAACGACATATTTATTAATACAAAATTTTGATAAAATTGTGAAGTAAGAAATTGTGAAATTACGGATGTTTTGTGTTGCTTAATTTATTCACTCAAAAAGAGGTAAATTTTGTACATTTGATCCAAAGAATCAATGCCATTTTATACTCTCTTTGAAAAAATAAATGATTGGGACTGTAGAGTTGTTATTGTTGTTATAGAAAAAGATAGCGTATGAAAACCACGCTATAAACTATATGACTTAAATTCTTATGCCACATTGTATGAAAATAAAGCAAAGAATTACAATGGCCTAAAATCGACTGTTACAGTTCACGACAGTCCAAGTCAGTAGTGTATATTCCACAAACGTCTATCATTAACAGTTAATGATAGGCCAAATAAATACTGTCACAATCGGGGACAGTCCATCACAAGCATGTCAGTTTTTAATGGGTAAAAAAGCACTGTCACAAGCAGGACAGTTATTTATAATACAGGTAAAAACTGTCATTGACTGTCATACACTGTTACGGTGCTATACAGTTATTTGCAATCAAAGGTATGTCTATAAACTACTGTTAAGGATTGTCCCAATCCTTAACAGTACTTCATGGGTCTTTGGCAGTTGTTATAGGACGCATACAGGTTATGACAGTAAGAAAAAGACTGTCCCTGGTATGGACAGTACTTTTTTCTGTTCATAGTGTTGATATGAAAAAAAAAAATAATCCTTTCTACAGTTTCATCTAAAATCTTTTAAAAAAGTTTAAAAAAGATTAACTCATCCAAAATCATATATAGTTATCGACAATTTCCACCTAGTGACCGAACAACTTTTTAATAGACTCATGCAATCAATTTTTGAGGGCTGGGGGAGGGGGTTAATGGGTTTTTTGTCACTCGAAGAATAGTTTTCAATAGTTTTGAAACTTTATCTATTTGGTAAACTGCAATATGCTGATTTGATAATTTTTACCAAGAGCTTTGCAGTAAATCTGCTTTGCAAATGTCTTTACAAACTGTACTTCAAAAAAGTTCTAATTATGTATATCAACACACTTTTAGGGGGTTGGCTTTAACCTTCAAAATATGGTATATTTTTAAAGGAAATAATAAACGAAGGATGGTTATAAAACTTATTGTGAAAATTATTCAATATTTATGGTCTTCTTCATGTTGAGATTTTTTATCTGCCCTGAAGAGACATAAGTTGTCGAAATGCGCATAGGCAGAAAGTAAATTCACAGTAACTTCGGTATTTAGTTATTTGTTACCACTGGGTCCATGCCACTGCTGGTGCACTGATAGTCCCCGATGGTATTCACCAGCTCAGAAGTCAGTATTTTGGTACTGACCCGAAAGCCGATTATTTATTACCTTATCTAAATTTTGTAAATTTTGTTGAAACCTAAGGAGTATCTCCCTCATGCAAACTTCTGTCCTTAGCTGATTTTAGCTTTACATTTAGATGATATTGGTTATTTGTTCTCTATCAGTTTTGAAACAACTTTGGGTTTATTGTCTTCCAAAAGTTTAGATTTTATATCCACTGAAGAGACATAAGTTGTCGAAATGCGCATAAGTATGCAGAAAGTTAATTTGGTATTTAGTTATTTCAAATACATTTTTTGCAAAGTTCTATATAAAATATGACAGAATGATATAGGTAAAAAAACTAGTTTTGATAAATTTCCTGTTATCCTCCAAGACTATCTATTTTAGGGATTCTACATAGCAACCATATCTCTTTACAAACCTTCAGTGATAACTGTTATTTAAAGACATATTACAAATTGCGAAATATATTACCTAGAATATAAGAAAAACTAGCCAAATTTCTTTTTTGAAATTAAAGGGATCTGAAATGGGTTAATGTATTGTGAAGCCTTTTGTTTACATAGGAACCGAACAAGAAAGCTGAAATAAGAGGAAAATGACTAAGAAATATGTCACATTTTATGTATTAATTTCAGAAATACATGTATGTATAAACTAAATTTTAAGGAGAATAATTGCCTCAAATTTTTTGAAAGAGTGAGTCATAGTGTATTGATCCTCTATTATACGGGATTCCGTGTAAAGTTATTTTTGTAAAGGTAGTTTTAAATGGATTGTAATAGAGTATAGAGCTCTTGGTTGTCATGGAATTTAAAGCAGAAAACTGAAGCAGTTATTATTTGTAATGTTTGGAAGAAAGGTTTCCGATTATTGTAAATGTAAAAATGGATAACAGGAAACACCTACAATGAAGGTACTCCAACGAAAAAAAAATGAATGTCCGTATTCAAATGAATATAACGGTGCAAAAAGATAGTTATCTGCTTCCATAATATGAAATTAAAATTTTTATCTCCAAAAAAAATAAGATTAAGGATTAACATAATTAAAAAAATGCAATTCGTCCACTTCCGGTATTTGGTTTCTTCTCATTTATTAGTATATTAAGGGCGAAGGGAAAACTGGTTCCAAATTATTTTGAGTTACGGCGCTTTGGCCACTTATTATGATTAACTACGACAAAACTTCAAGAAAACTGCAAAACAAGTAAAAAATACAATTGCCATGCACCTACGTATACGTGCATTCATGAATCTATTTGAAACTTTGCAGTTGAAAAGTACGGGTTGTATTTTCAATACAACACTTAACGTGCGTCTTCATGCACCATGTCATCATTATGTATTTGTGCAATGAAAAATGATAAACTATCAAACTTTGCTTACAAAAGTCTTTGTTGCAGTACCTAAAATGGCTGAACATTTAAATTACATGCCACAATCTGCTATGGAACTACAAATGAAGAACACGAATAAGGCAAAAGACAAACGTAGACAACGATAGGAACTCGGGACAGTCGGACTTGGTACCGGCACTAGCAAAAGCCAGCGGAAGGGTTAAACCGGTTTATGGGTACCCAAACCTCCCCTTTATCTGTCCCGTTTCCCTATCAGGCCGATAAGTGATTAGTTTAAAAAAAAAAATGGAACTCTTCATTAAACGAAACGAAAAGGTCTACTTTGATTGTTTTCCGTTTTCGATTGTTTTTAGTTACAAGTTCCAAACAGTTGTTTCCAATTAGAAAATTAAATGATTTTTTAAATCTTGTATTTCATTAAGGTATATAAATAATGTAAACGTTTGCCGTTTGGCTGTAAAGTTAGTAATTAGTGCGTAAATTGCGGTTTAAGTGGACAGAAATGGGTGTCTATCAATTTGGATGAATCAAATATACATCTCCGGATTTTCTTCAATTTCATAAAGAATTGATCAATACGTGTGCAAAATTTCATTTCCGCCCATCCGCGCAAATTTCTCGAGTAAAACCCCTTAGTTCGTTGAGACTGCTACAATACTGGATCTATTTTTAGAAAAGAAATCGAATCTACCTATATATGTCATGATTACAACTTAGAGTCAGAAGCCCATTCAGGTAATTGTAATTTGATTTTTTGTCTACAGTTTGTTTTATTGTATTAAATGGAACAGTAAACATTCGACTACCGTTCCAAATATATATTTAGACACATAAATCTCGAAACATTCCATTTAATTTTGTATAATTTTATCATAATGGGGTACATTGATCACTGTGAGTGCCTTGGCAGTGTTTATAAATAACATTTACCGCCAAATAATGCACACAATGGAAGATACCACCCTTATTTATACCTTGGTAACGAGATATCATTCTGGATCAGTGAAATATACATCTTTGAAATAAATTATTCATATTTTTCCCTTCAAGATTAATCCTTTGACTATCTTGTGTCCGCCCCGGTAATTTTTTGCCTTTTCATACATGTCATAATACATGTTTTTTATTGTTGCCAGGTTAATTTTAGTGTGGTCGCAGTGAAGACATTTGAAATCAACTTTAAACAGTTGAACGAGCATTAGCAGACAAATTGCTAACTTTAAATTTGTAAATATTTTGGTTTTACTAAATGGATCGTTCCTTTGTGATTTATATACCGAAACAAGCTTAATATCCAGCCGTTACTATGCACCATCAACAGACGGCGTGTTTCTAAGATATGGCTGAAGAAGTAGACGCCCACCTCATAGGCATGTTTAGAAGGGAGATAATTTCTCATAATGACTTTTCGGACTGCTATAGTATAATAAACATACGAATAAATACCAATACAGGTAGACTACTAACTCTATTACCACAATCTTGAAGGGAAAAAAAACAATACATAATTTAGAAAGATGGTCAAGGGGTGCTCGCCGCTAAACTGATGGCTAGCTTAGTCTGTTGGTAGAGCACTGTCGCACTACGGAAGAAAAATCAAATTCAAAACGTCCCAAAGGGTTTGGTCAAGAATCATCATAGATTTCAGTAGACATCGGCAGTATCAGTGAGAGGCCAGCATTTGTGCAAAATTTTCAGGTCATTAGGTCTCAAAGCTAATTTAACGGATGCAAGCAGAATATCTTGTCGATATCCAATGTAAGTTACGTCCCAAATTTTCTGGACTTTTAATCAATTTCTGGCATTTTTAACAACATTTCCGTAAAAACGAGGATTAGAAATGCCCTTAGTAATAAGCTGTTTACGAGTAACACCAAATTTAGACATCAAATGTTCATATCTATTATAAAACTCCTTAAATGTAAGCATGTCAAGCAAGTGATGAAAAATAACTTCATATTTACAAGTGTATGTTATTTGCAGGTTTCAAAGATCACGACCCTATTAGTGATCTGAACTAAGCAAAGAGAACGATCTGGAGATCTTCATTTAACAAAACTAGAAAGGCGTACTTAGCTTATTTGTTATAGTTAAAAAATTCAAATAGTTGTTTCTTGATAATATATTTTTAAATCATTAAGTTTTAAAATGGTTTTAATATTTACAGTTTCATTAGAGATTGTAGAGTTCATTGATAAAAGTGCATTGTGGTCGTGTTTAAAGCTTTAGATGAATAATATATATTTCCTCGGATTTGATTCAGTATTTGTATACCGATTTATCTAAAATAAAAAAATTCCCGAAGTTACCTTAAATTTTCTTTCTTTATTTTACCATTTCGAAACTTTATGTCTCTATAAGGTACATAAAAGGAAAACGTTTGAAATCAAGAATTCGAAAGATGTTTAACCTGATAGAAAACAAAAGATCAAAAGGCTACTTTAAAGTACTCGACAGCTAATTTTGAGTTACTGTTTTCGAGATTTGATATATTGATGCGAAGATTTCATTTTTTTATGTTCCGAGAATTGTTCAATATATGTCGTATGATTTTAGTAGAGATTTTTTAGTGAAATCAATTTAGACTGGAATACTGTATATACATGTTTGATTTTAGATTTTATCTGCACTGAAGAGAAATAAGTTGTGAAATGCGCTTATGCAGAAAATAAATTCACAGTGACTTCGGTATTTAGTATTTTTGTAATGTAAATATACAGATACCCCAAAAAAAACAAAAACGTCCATTTGATTGCATATCATTTTACCGAACTGAGGTACACTGAATCGTCTGAGTGCCTTGGCAGTTGTTTAAAACTAAAATTATCCTCTAAATAGAACACAATGGTATCTCACTCCTTTATATCTTTGAAATCAGTTATTCTCAATTCCCCTTCGAAAATAAATCTTTTGCTATCTTTCAATACAAGACTTGTGCCCATCCGGTAATATTTGCTTTAATTAATATTCATCGCAGCCAGAGTAATTTTTGTTGGATCGTTGTGAACAGAATTAATACGGATTATTTGACAATCATAATAGGGTAACAGCCTTATGGCTAACTTTAATTCTAGAGGCGTTGTCGTTACAGGAAAACCGAAACAAGCCAAAAATTCAATCGCTACCATTCACAATTAACAGATAAAGCATGCATGTACATATATAGCTGTAAAGTGGGTGACCACCTCATTAGCCTTTTCAGGAGGGGAATAGTTTTACAGATTGACTTTACAGAAAAAGGTATACTTAATAATTTCCTTAAAAAAAGTTATTCATAGTGTTCATCAAAATCTGGTTTATCTAAAGCCTAAAACCCTTTGAATAAAGGTTTTATAAGACTTAATTTAGATACCTTTATTTTCCCGGCTGCACCAAACAATCACGACACAATAAATTCCAATCAAATAGTACAAAGTCTTCATGTTGATAGCACAATTACGAAAAAGGGGGAACTGAGTTCAACAATTTCAAAGTCTGAAATGATACATCACGTTTAACTGTTCAATTTTAACTAAAATATTGCGTGCTGATGAGCTGCATGCAACAATGTCATGTGTCATCACGATATATGATTATTTTTGTAACTGTATATCGCAATGATCTGTTCAAATTTGTTCCTATGTCGCATATGTTTTTCAATTTTCAAGCAAATGCAACGTAATTTCTTGCGAACTAAAATCAATACCAATCAATCACAATAACACAGTCCTGACAAAATGTATGAAAAGTTAAGGAAAATTTCATAATCAAATGTCATTTCAAATGCAAATACAATTAAACCAAACTAGACATAAAATATCAGGATTTTCCGTTTCTAAGACACCTAAAATATTACTTAAAAAACTAGGTACTCAATCCTCAGACTATTTGTAGAGACATTGTCAGATATACATTAATTTTACTCAATATTCTTACCAATAAGGATGATGCAATTGCATTGCATGACGAAATGCTCTTCTACATTTAATTGTGTAAAGTTACAAAAACGCTAAGCAATGACTTAGGGAAAAAGAGACTTTCATAACAAAATAAACCAGATTTTTTTTTTCATTTAATGCCAACGTACCCTCTGTCGAAAAGGCTGCTTAGTTTTCGAGTTATGGTTATCGGAATCCCATACTGCTGATTTTTGGGTTTTTTTTATGTTAGAACACTAATCAAATATAATATTATTTTGGCTGACCATGGTCACAATTTACTTATTTTCCATTAATGTATACACTATAACAGGTTGGGATAAGACCTATTGGGATACTTTATCCCAATTGGGATACTTTATCCGAATTGGGATATATCGTTATATCCCAATTGGGATATATTACTAGATATTTCTTAATTATATTTTAGGGGTTAAAGTTCGCATCATCATACATGAAAATTATAAATTTATAGGGCTAGAGCTTTAGGGGGATATACGTCTGTCGTCAAAAGGATACTGCCAATTTTCTGCAGATCGATTTATGATTAAAGAAAATTAGTCACTTTGATTTTTAGCTAACTTAAGCTTTAAGGAAATAAGAACCATTCTTTGCGCTTTTCTCAAAGAAAGCTCTATCGACATTCGAATTAGGCAAACCGAGGTAGTTTGAGGAAGATAGTTTTTGATTACCAAAGAAATGAAGTAGGGAAAAGGTCAAATTAAAATGACTTTTCATTTCTTTTAGAGTTTTCTCACGATGACAATATATTAAAACACGCTATGAAAGTTTGATGAAGCATTCAAATTATGCATATTTTTACAAACTAAACTTCAGTTCAATTAAATTGTATTTTCACAGACGTCTCGCGTCTCCTGCCTTGAAAATCTAACCAGTTACAATCGTGATGATCCTTTATTTTGACAGAATAAAATGTATGATAATGTCTCTGCTGATGAAATGCAACATCATCGAGAGGATAATGATAGACCAATTAAGTTTCTCAAGTGTTTTGTTTCATTCCGCGCCATTGAATGTAAAGAAATAATCCATGAAAAAACTGACCAAGTATCCCAATTGGGATATAACATCCCAGTTGGGATATAGTAACCCAATTGGGCTTATCCCCAACCTGTATAACGGTACCTGTTATATGTTACCTTTAAAGATGTAAAAATAATAACATTTGCAAATATGCTAACGCAAAGCTATTTAAGTCTAGCCCTGTGAGTGCTAATTAAATCACTGAATACAAGTTTTTCATACATTTTTATAATCAAGAATTAAAGTATGAGCCTCAACTAAAGACATTGTATGAGGCTAAGTTTCTACAAAGGCTTACACAAAGAAAACAAAAACATTTAGTCAGTCATTTAATTTCAGCTTCTGTCACATAGACGATGTACTTTTTCTCAATAATCCCAAATTTAAGGAATATCTACATTAAATATATCCCAATAAACTTGAAATTAAAGAAACAACTGATGCACCTACTTCAGCCTCGTACCTAGATTTTTTGTTGTATATTGACGTTGTATATATACGATAACAAATACTGAAGTTACTGTCAATTTATTTTCTGCATATGCGCATTTCGACAACTGAAGTTTCACCAGTGCAGATAAAAACCAAGTCCATTAACCAAAAACATGTTCAAGCTGATAGAGAACAAATAGCCAAAAGGACCTAAATAGAAAAACCAAAATTCAGGTAAGGACAGAGCTATGCATGAGGGAGATACTCCTTAGTTTTAAACTGAATTTCGTAAAATTTAGATATTGCAAGTTTCAGTACAGTCGGTTTTCTGGTCAGCACCGAAGTACTTACTACTGGGTTGGTGAATACCCTCGGGGATTGTATATTGGGCTTTTGAAATTTAAGCTATATGACAAACAAGATTATTTTAACTTCCCAATCGTGAATTTTCCTTTTCTTATCAGCAATATGCCTACCTTTCCAGCCTATGAGGTGTACATTTCATAGTTTTTTTTTTGTTTTTTTTGTTATTTGTTTATTTTTCAAGTAAGCATGTTAAATTACAATACGACAGAAACATATAAAGTATAAAACATCATTCTGACAGTGT
>MJUU01046337.1:151441-179093 GCA_002080025.1 Modiolus philippinarum | reverse complement strand
AAAAAAAAAAAAAAAAAAATATATATATATATATATATATATATATATATAAGCTGCCTAAAAATTAAAATATAATGGTCTATCGTAGGAACCCAACGGGCTTAGAATTAGAGAAATGAATATCGAGATTGCCTTCCCACCGAGGGATTTGGCTGTTCTTCGAATGCACAGATATTACAAACAGATTACACTGCCCACGCCATCTCTGTGGGAGACCAAAGGGATTTAAAATAGAGTGAGCTGCAAATTTATTTTGACACGTAATATGAGAGTTAAGTATATTAATTATTATTATATATATATATATATCTTTTTTTTTAAATCAACAGTATACTTTTATACAACTACTGCCCCCAGAAGTGACCACTTTTTATTAGTTTTATTATTCTGTGCTGGGGATAAGTACACTGCAGAATTTTTTTCTATGTTAATATAATATTTTAAATATTCAGTTCCCCCCTTAACAGAAGGTTTTTTTTTTCATCACATCTACATTTATAAATAAAATATTCCAGAATAAGTAAAGTATGATTAATAGTATCATATATCTGTGACTCATTCGTCACACCAAAAATAATTTCTTTTGGGTTAAGAGGAATCGTAATTCCACAGCAATTCAATGAATTTCTTATACAAATCCAAAAATTTTGCACAAATGAACATTCCCAAAAAATATGTATTAGTTTTTCCTTAGTTTCTGAACAAAAGGTACAAAGCTCTGTTTCTTTTAGTTTGCATTTATGCAAATAAGAGTTACATGCCAAAATTCTATGAAAGAGTTTGAAATTAAACTTTTGAAGAACAGAGTTCTTTGATATCAAAAAAGATGTGGTAAATATTTGCCCCAGTCTTCAATTTCTGTATTTAATTCATATTCCCATTTATGTTGTGCCCCTAGAGGTGTCTCTGTCACTTGTTCCAAAAATAAATTGTAAAAATATTTACATGGTTTAGAATCACATTTCAGTTGATCTATTATTTTGTTTTCTATATTATTCAACTTTTCTTAACCATGTACAAGTCTCCTCCAGCTAGTTGGAATTGCACTTATTCATCCATAAAATTCAAAAAATGTCACTTTCAAATTATATTCATCTTTGAATTCCTCAAATGTATAAAATGTTTTATTTTCTGACATTAAATCATTTGTGAAAAACACTTCATTTTCACAAAAATTGTGTTTTATTACCATTTTCCCATCTATTTTTATATTGGAATTAAGACATATGGATTGACTCAAAACCTCGTTTGGATTATCCATTATATTGATATTTTTTTCTTTGAGTTTGGAAAAATTCTTTATAACATCCCGCCAGGAAGGATTTAGTTCTTTTGATAAAATTTCAAGTCCTTCCTTACTTAAATATAAAATCTTGTCACCACCCCATTTTTGGATATCGTTTAATAACAAAATCTTCCAAGGTGAATAGTTTTGTGGGTCAAAAAATTTATTCAGCCATTATTATAAATTTCACAATTGATTCGATACTGTCTAGCATGTTTGTACAGTGATTTTTTTAACAGAATAAAACACTGTCCCAAAAGCTGCTTAGTCAGAATTTTTTTAATTTCGTCCCTCAAGAAATTATATGGCCTTCACCATAACATCATTTAAAGATATAACGTGTAACTGTCCCAAATGAAAGCGGATATTATCAGCCTGTCCTAAGTCAGAAAATTTATTAAGCATTTGTGTGTCTTGTCCTTTTTCAGTCCTGTTGCTAACTGAATTTTACTGTTGTTACTATTCCTTTTTTGTTTTTGTATTTGTTTTTATATCACATTGGCTAGGGGGAAGGTTTGGGCCCAATAAAACTAGTTTAACCCCGCCGCAGCAGGTTTGCGCCTGTCCTAAGTCAGGAAATTTATTAAGCCTTTGTGTGTCTTGCCTTTAACTGGTTAGTTTACTTTATGTCTATAGGAGTCTAGGATGATGTTTATTTCGCTGAACTTGATTACTCTTTATTCAGGGGCCGACTCCGACCTGCCGATAGGTGTGGGGTTTTCTCACCGTTCATTGAAGATCTTATGGTTGCTTTGAGTTGTTATAACTCCCCTTTGGGTCGTTGTCTCTTTGACACATTCCCCGTTTCCCTTCTTTTATCTATACCAATTTGACTTTTTCTCAGATGGACTAACTTACAGTGTGACAAGTGTTGTTAACAGAACAGGACAAGCTTATCCTTCCGGAGCACCTCATGTCACTCTGAATTTCATAGGAGATCACACTGTTGGTGCCTTGGTTTTGAATGTTGTGTTTTTTCTGTGCCTTATACCTGTCTACCCTCATTTATTTATGTGAACCCGTTTAGGACATGTCTTTGGACTTCGATTTTTCTAATATCACTACCTTCTTCATTCGATATTTTGCTGCCGTTGTGTCTTTGAATTATAAATAACTAATAAATTTGCAGTTATATTCTAATTTGATTAGAAATACAAGTACCAAATTACATATGAGTAAAATATCTATCTTTACACAGAATTCACAAAAAAGAAAGAAAAATGAAAAACAAAATAAAAAAAACACCCAAAATTAAGGAAACTAAGGAATTGTGGGAGCAGCGCATGTATTTTGAATTTTTGTGTATAAAATCGATTTTCAACCAATCACGTTACGTAATTTACGTTCTTATCCAATCAAAATATATTGGTGTACGCTCTTCCCACAATGTTTTAGTTTCTGAAACGGCATTGCGTAAAAAGTTAATACGCAAAATAAATCTCTTGGTAAATTTTTGAAGTGTAAAACGGTAGGGATAAACTTGCAACGTTTTCCCAATTAACGTCAAAGTAACTTGATATACCAAGTTTCAGTGTTGCTAGTGTTTGTATTTATTTTACGCAAATGAATTTTTCCACTCAATTTCAGAAATTAGATCGGGTATTGTTTCAGTCACATTTGTTTTTTTTATAAATTTAATGACAGTCGGTGTTTTGAGGTGGCTTTTCTCATACCAATGACTTAGGTTGTTAAAGTTGCGTTCTTCTTTGAAGCCATTAGTCTTAGAATTGAAATTAAAGTCTTTCGTGAGAAAATTGCAGTACATTTGAACTGAAAGACCACCTTATATTTTGTAGATGAAATATGTTATAATATGACAGCCTTTAAAACAAATACCAACTTTGAAATTTTTATGAAAAAGGGAGGAGAAAAAACCTTATAAAATGTCAAACATTGAACTAGCAATTTAAAAAAGGTTTAAATCGAGAAAAAATCGAAAATACCTGTACATTGCAGGAAAAAAATAGCAAAAGGGATATTTCTATCAATAAATGATATTCTCGCAATGCAAACAATCACGAAATATCTTGTAATTTAGCTAAAACATATGGGAACAAAACAGTTTTGTTATTCCATATAAAATCGAGTCCTCAATTATCACGTGAGATTAACCCAAAGATTGCTATAATTATGACCTGCTATATTATCACTCCTCCCATAGTTATGACTACTTTTAGAACTATTATAAGTTAATTTAAAGCTGCTACCATTTGTCTGACCAATTTTGGAATTATGGCAGCTGTTTAAATAGAAACCATGTAGAAACAATTAGAACTGAATTAAGAGATAAAACCATTCATGATTTCTTCAAAGTTAACTTGAAGTTAATTAGAACTTGAGATTCTGCACCAAATTGTAGGCTCTAAAATGCCATGAAACGATTGGAACAATCATTCACTAGTACGAAACATACAGTTACATGAGATATTAATATATAATATTATGAACATCGTCTTTTGAAAATCTTTCTAAAAAGTATTCCCCGAGACAATGCCGAAGGGGTTTTATTTCCAACCAAGTATATAATTGCTCTAACAATTTCATCCAAGGGTAATATATGCTCCTTTATACTGAATGCTCAAAATGATTAAAATGTACATTATATTTAGAAATAATATACATGTAGTAAGAACTATTTTATTATTGTATTCTGCTGCAACAAGGTCCTTTTAAACTGTGTTGCATTCAATTTGTTACAAAGTTATCTGCTGCATTTTAAGCAAATTTTTATTTTACTTCTTCATATAACGGAATCGGTATATTTTCTATTGTTGAAAACAAAAATTACGAAGAAATACAAATTGGTTAAAATCGATCAAGCGTAAATTTATGGAATATTTTTCCGTTGCTAGGGATTGCCAGGGCTTATGAAAACTAGCAAATTTTGCTTTAAAAGATGATGCAAGAAATTTGTATTTTTTATATTATTATATACATTTTTTGTCTTTAATTGAGGATAATATCCATGATTATTTAATCAAGAAAAGGTTATTTTTCCGAGGTCCGTAGGAACGAGGAAAAATAACCTTTTCGAGATTCAATAATTATCCATTAAAGGCCATAACTGTATTATTATACTGAACTAAAATGAAATCGGGCGTGTGCTTCTCGGTATATCAATATCTAATTCATTTGAAAAATGTCTATAAAAACCAAAACGAATGATTCTAATACTGGATCATGAGTTAGTATTGACTTTCGTGGCCGGGACTTGATCCCTTCCTGAAAATCAAAAAAAAATTTAAAAAAAAACAAAAAAACAAAAAAAAAACAGATAAGTTAACTATCAAAAAGAATCTCGGAGAAATTGGATACTTAACAATTGGTTTTTTTTTCTAGATGTAGAGCAAGTGCCAGTGTTTCGACCCTTTTTACTGGCATCCACGGAAAAATCGTTATGAGATTTGGCAATCTTCAATACTGTAACTATCGAACTCCGGGTCTTTTATCTATAGAAAGAGCATACTGATGTACGAATGATTAACATTTATGGTGTTTTTTTTTATTATTTGGAATTACCGCAGTGTCCCTGCCAGTGCTGCAGCCGAACCGATTGGCAGTCATATCTATTTACGTTTTCATTGATGTCAGTGACGACAAGGGGAATAACTAGTTATTTGTTCGACGTGCAAAATCGTGCCTTATTTAAATTAGTTATTTTGCCAACGCGCACTGTTCCGAACAATTACTTTGCCTCCGCGCTATTACGTGGTGAAAAGAAAAACAGTTATTACTAGAAAACCTATTTTATTTTACTATAGTGTCTAAAGTAAAGTATAATAATAGATTTAAATAAAAAATAATATTTAACCTGTTAGATGTAGGTAAAACAAATATGATGTACTAAACGAATTAAAATGGTGACAATTATGTCATGTATAACGTAGTATATACGAAACGGAGATCGACATATTTGTACTGTAAAACTCATCCCTTTTATCGGATATCCGGTTGATGTTTATTAATGTACATGGAATGATCAAATAATTATTTCTCTATATCTTGTACACCTTTCAGACACTTTATTATATTTTTTGTGAAATAAATAGTTACATACACCTTGCAGTTCTAAGAAGTCAAAAACGGACACGTGACTTGGGTCTTTAAATGCCCCGTAATTGTGGTTGTCTTCTTTTTGTCTGGAAACGGATAGCAGTGATTTGTAAAAACAATTTGTCAGTTAATTTTATGTTTGTTGACTATTCTATATCCATTGGCTAAATAAAAAAACTGATGTAACATTGTTTGACAACTAACATTCAATCCACTGAAACCGACGCTGGGGCAACCCACTCGTGTAACAGACAAGGTATTATTACAAGATATCAGAAAAGTTGTTGATATTAGACAAAATAATCAACATTATTCTCGCTTGTAAATAATGAGTCAGTGTAACATATTTTAATATTGCCTTCAGCAATGAAATCTACGTTTATGACTATAGTCTATATAAACAGGATGCATATATATATTTACGTATTAATTATACTACAACTGTATAAGGGAGACCTGTCGTTTATTGCAACAACAATGCTAATAGATATTAGAATAGGGATAGTTTTAGTTGTTTCCGGAATTGTTTTTGGAGCTACGCTTCCAGGTATGTACAACACACTAGTATTTTGGGGAAATGAAAAATTCGAATACATTCACTTTATCATATGTATGCATTTATTCAGGAAAATATCTTGCAAAAAAGTTATACTTAAAAATCTCAGTCTATCTTCACCTCATTTTAAGTTTTTATTTGGACGAGTAAATTTTATACAGATTATGAGAGTTTTCGTAATATAAGAACATTTTCTAAATTTTTAAATTCTTACCTAGTGTCAATTGATGTCTATACATTCTTGAAAAATGTTGATTTTACAACGAACGCGATCATTTTTACCTCCTAGTATCTTTACAAAAAGTTTTGGATAAACTATCCGCCAATTGGAGAATATTGTGTCCCCTTTAAAAAAGAAAAAATAAAATATCAAATAAAATTAATGTTTACCAACAAGAAAACGTTTATTATTATTATTATTTTTTTTTTTTTTTTTCACAAATAGCATGGCCCAGTTTTCAATCAATAACAGAAATGATGTTTTTGGAAGTTTTGTAAAAGAAATGCTCATATTTTCTAATCTATCTTCAACACATTTTGAAAAATTTTTCGTGGCGTTTGTTTATGTACTGTTTGTTACGTCTTCCTCATTTACATACATTCTCTGTCTGTATGTAATCCTTATATTGCCGTGCATTCTAGATATACGATTCGGTATTCGTTTGGAAATTTATTTGAAACTGACCTTTACATTACAGTCATCTCCTCCTTTGAAGTGAACCATAAGTAATTGCAGATTTTCATGTCAAAAACATTCTTCAATCTATTTTATGTAAGTTACTTTGGTAGTGAATAACAGTTTGTATAATTCTTTTGTTGATATCGTTAGAGCTCACGGTAAACAGCGACGATTTCAATGGATGCTAAAATGGTCATCAACTACTTTCAAGTAATATTAAGAAAAAAGTAAATAAAAAATTGTATCATAGAATATAACTTTTTAGAAACAGATTTGTTGAAACTTAGGAGATTCTTTCCTCAGATGATTTTGGTACAGTTCTTTATCAGCTTTAATTCATCTCTCGATAACTTTGTTGATTGACGGAAAGAAAACATATTCGCAGTTAAAAAGGCAAATGTCTGCACATTCTTAATTTCATGTTTTAGCTGTTTAGATACTTAAAATCATTAAAAACCACCATTTTAATCATCAAGATTACAATTTTGAATAAATAATCTGTACATTGTCAGTTTCAGTGCCTGCTAGATATACCATGTATAAATAATTATAAAAGAGGCCCACAACGAGGGAAAATATTCAAAAATATTTCCGACGCGGGATAATTTGATGTCCATGGGATGTTACCTTCCTGTTGCATATACTAATTTATTTACTCTGTTATGGATCAGAAGTTTTTCAATCGTCACAAATGTCTGACTTGACTTTTATTTTAAAACAGATAATGGCAGTTTAAACTTGCGTTGTTGTTGTTTTGATAAAAAGTAAGTGAAAAAAATCAGGTTCCCTTTAAAAGAAGATTGTTAACGAGATTTTCCCATTTAAGGTACACGTAGTAGACCTGGATAAGAGGACATAAATCCATTTTATACAAACATTACTTGTTGTTATTGGTATGAATAAAACACAAGATCTATAATATTTTTTCATAAATAGAAATACAATATCCATCTTATAATGAAAGCACACTCTTTTGATATGCCTGCATTAAAATTTCAAGGTTTTGAATGGTATCTAAAAAAATATTAAAATAAATGAAAGTCAAGTATTTGGTAAAGGAGGTAATTTGTCAACTTGACGTTCACTATCAAGAAATATAAGGACTTTTTATGCTGCAGTTATCCCGAGATTGTGAAAAAAACGGTACGGTGAATTTTTATAAAAATTTGATATAAGTTTTATGTATGGAGGATCTTAAATTTTTCATTTGTTTATGATAATTGAATTATAGGATTTTCGCTTAGAAGAAATTGAATGAAGCTATATTCTCAGCATTGAGTTTGACAATATAATTTCTTTTGTACTGCAAATCAAAACTTAATGCAGCCTAATGATATATATTATCTCGAATTTAGGTCTATAAGTTTCTAAGAAGCAGTAAAGGGGCTAATTAATGCAAATTCTCGTTAATATTCAGTACAATAGTATACGCCTTATGATGATTTCTGAACAGAATTTGACCCCTAAGATAGGGGTATTTCTGTGAACTGTAGATAAAAAATCTTACGGTGAAACTTTTCAAACTTTTTTCTTGAAGTATATTAGTATTTAATTGATTCATACTGCAAATTTAAAGAAAAAATTAATTTGTTGAAAATTTAGCAGTTACCATGGCCTACTACCTTAAGAGTTTCCTTTTAAATATTGAAGCTGCTTAGCTTACATATAACACAACTTGATGTTGTTGTGTATTCAAATGTTAAAATGCAACACTATGATGTATTGGTTTGCTATAGGTTTTATGCGTTTAAATTTAGCTGGAAAAAAAACTCTGATCAAAGTTCATCAATAGATACTTCCGCTCCTCATTCGATTTCAGAAATTAAAAATAAATCAAATCAATTACGAAACTGGAATGTCAAATTTATATTATGAAAATTATGAAGTGCATAAGTAGTTGCGAGTAAGAGATGGTGCCCACCTGCTATGTAATGGATAAGTTCATGTTTTGCAATATAAAACCCCAAAAATCAATCAAACCAAATATCACAAAGATTATATTAAAGTTTCACGAAAATCTATTTAGTTGTTCAGGAGGAGTAGTGAATAAGAGATGGTGATTGTAAGAGCACTTTGCCAGTTTAATTAATGTTTGTTGACAATCCCGCACCCATGACAAATGAAGACATAGGTGTAGCGTTGCTCGACAATTAGGAAAGAATTCCACTCAAACCGGTGCTAGGGGCCGTCTTGAACTTACTATGAGGTATGAGCAAAGCCCATTGTTGAAGGCCTCATGGTGACCTCAAGATGAAGAACAACAATAAAAGCGTTGTTCATTTGCTTGTTTTTTACCATGTGTTTGTAGAGACTTTGTCTCATGTGAATTTACTCCATATCCTTTTATTCACCATGGGTACCTATTTGTAATGTAATATCCAATATCTTCCTACGGAAAACTCCTAATATCCACCAAATTGAGGTTTAATTTCCCCTTTTCCAATTCAATGTTAAACCTAAGGAATTTTGTGTTAAATCCCGAGCCTTAATGGCTTGTTCGTTTATACTAAATATTTCCCAGTAGATTATTGACTAGATTATGCATGCAAAGCTACCATTATTTCATAATAATTCTTATATAATTTGCATATTAGGAAATACGCTGATATGATTGGTTGCATTTTTTTCTGGTAGCATTTTCTGAAGTAGAAAAAAGAAGGGAAACGGGGAATGTGTCAAAGAGACAACGACCCAAAGGGGAGTAATAGCAACTCAAAGCCACCATAAGATCTTCAATGAACGCTGAGTAGTTTATTTTCGATAGACGACATTAACCGAACTACATTTTAGTTCACCTTTAAATTCATACGCCAACACAATCAAATAGATCAAAAGCGAATGATCGGTATAATATAAATAAGAATCTAATCACGACTCATCAAATTAAAAGAATTATAATGATTAAACACTGTTTGAAAGGAATTTATTGGAGTATAAATGGGACCAATTCACTCACGGGCAAAGTCACTCAAAAACATGTCATTTGTTCGTGAGTAAATTGGTCCCGTCTATAGTCCAATAAATTCCTTTGTAGTAGTTCGATCCTAACTAGAAAACACAAGGGGACTTTATAGACATAAGTGGATGATATAAATCGGATAATGGTTTTTATGAAACAAAAACGATACGCTAAGCTGTGGAATAGCCTTGGATAGAAAATTGCATGTTTGATTGACAAGGGTGTGGTGGCTCATGATGTACTTGGCTTCGAAACATAAACCTTTTACAACACACACAAATAAACACCGGTAGCTCTTTATTCTTCCGCAAAAGCGCAATTCTATCTCTTTTCACCTTTCGTTCTCCATTGCCTAAGTATCTCCACAAACTACAATCACGCTTTATTTAACACAATTGAAAAGTCTTTTATAGTATTTGTATATTATTGATTATTGCACCATACCCCATCATTATTTATTAACTTCTGGTTTTAAATTTATACATTACTGTTTTTATTCTTTTTATCATATCTATATTCATAAATCTGGCTAAGCGATATTGCAATACCAATCCCATCATCCTCTACAAATCTGTCCCAAGTACCACCTATAGTAAACGTTTATAATTCTTTTCAAATTCCACAGGGAAACAGAAAATTAAACCCCGCCCTGTTTTATCAGGACGAAACTGGACGCCATTTTGATTTTCGAGAATCTGAACTTCCTATTGGTCAATAGTCTTCTGCGCATGCGTTCTCCTCACTGTGCAAGCGTACTCCTCACTTCCCCCAAGAACTATCTATATAGCTAAGCTATTCCATACCCTAGCTAATAAGAATATGAGACAGATTTTTTTTCTTTTAAAATATTTTGTAGGTCTTAACCTATATGTTCCACAAATAAAATAAAAATGATATGTCACCGATCATCTTTTCCTGTTTCCTGGCTTTGCAAATCAGGCTAAATTCGGTATTTTTCAGCGATATTTACAAAGAATATATAGGGAAATGTGAAAACATGCTTATTGTTTATCTTCCATATGAAATAAATATCAGATAGATTTTTTTAAATGTTTTGATATTTCAGAGATATACACTTAAGCTATCTGTTACGCAGCAAAAATCTACATGTCACTGTTCGATCAAGAGAGATATTTTTATAGCTTACGGGAAAAGGGAGCTAATTCGCGGGAAAGTGTATGTCAATCTATTATGACTTCACAATGAATAGGCCAATACAGGAATATTCCTGCTTGAAAATCGAGTCAATTCCGCACCCGACTCGTGTTACACAAATGCGCCAATCGAATGCGCCTTGTATTAGTTTCGATCTACCTTAAATGGTGTTTATTCATATTCTAAAATTGACAAATTCAATGGATTTCCAGAAAAAAAATCTCGTTAATATTGTAGTAGTTAGACATTTTTCTAGGACATAATTCTGGCTTGATCGAATTATTTGTCATATGCTTTATTGTTTGTTTCTAATATCTCATTGATGTGTTGATGCTAATTGCAATAAATGGTAGCTTTATATGAATAAATGAAGCAGTTATCTGCAAGCAAAGTTTGATGAAGAACCAACAAGCCGTTTAGGCTAGGGATTTAAAATAAAATTTTCAAAGGTTTAACTATATTAGTTACAAGGATTATGCTTAAGTTTAATGAAAAGCCACTAGTTTGTTCTATAGGAGTAACGGATAAAAAATGGGTACCCTCAGGTGTACCGGACAGACTAACGGACATTCCTATCATTATCAGCCCATACTTTTCAACCGAGGGTATAAAAAGAACAACAAAGTGTCTCAAAAGAAGAATTCTCATATAAATATCATTTTATTTCATGGAATTATGACATAAAATGTGTATTAAGTTCGTCATTTGCACCATCTGCTTACATTTTTAACATTTTTATGTGAATGCTTCATATACTTTGAAAACAATATTTAAAGGTATAGATGAAGGATGTACTCGAATAGGTGGTGTCTGTCATGACCTCCGTAACAGTTGGGATTGTACAGGTGAAAACACATACTACAGTGGATTGTGTGGTGCTTCACGTTACGATTATTGCTGTGCCGCGAAGACAGGTAATGCAGTTTATAACTAAATGGTCCAGGACCATAGTATTGCTCGACAAGTATTCGTACAAGACCGGGATGGTCATATTGCTATTTATGTTGAATATTGTATCATGTGTATCTTGAATACAATTTAAAGGAATGCATTCAGAAAGCAATTTCAGAAGGAAAGGAATTATAACTAGATTTGCAATTGAAAGCAATAGCTGATGTCGTCCCTGGCAACCACTTCCACGATTCCCCTTGTTTGCAGCATAAAAAATCTGCCTAGAAATCATTTTTTGTTGAAAAAGGGTAAAGTTGAAATTTTGGCGTATTTAAGCAGCATTCTTGGAAATGGCAGGAATTTAAATATTTTCATCGTACCCTGCACTTCCCCTTATGTTAGTCTGAAGGCCAGCAAAGTTTCATTTGATTATATCAAACCATTTTCTCAAAAGGTCCTGAAAATCTTTTTCTACGGGATTCAGTGTTAATCTATTTTTGGCAACGGTGTTTTTTCCGAACTTGACCTAAATTATGTTGAAGCTGCACACCAATAGGCAGATGCTTTCCATCTATCTGTGTATTTTTTTTTTCACAACGAACAAAAAAAGTCCAAAATATGTGAATTGTTGGCATCCACCTGTTTATGGCAGCTATTTTGATATTTTTTGCCAACTTAATTGTAAGTTGATATAGACTTATTTTTACTAACCTTTTAGTAACCGAAAACTTCAATATTTCAAAGTTCGAAAAGAAAAACCAAAGTGGGATTGTTCTGATATTATACCTCTTTCCCAACCAGTAAGGAATGAACCTTCAAGTTAATAAGAAATTAAAGGCAAATATGTCTTCAATACAATTTTTTGCTGGAATTTAACTCACATTATAATGGAATTTAACTTTCATTATAACCCCCTCCCCCCCCCCCNCCCCCCCCAAAAAAAAAAAAAAAAAAAAAAAAAAAAAAAATAAAGACAAAAACATATTTAATGCTGTTATAAAACACAAAAAAAAAGAAAATAAATTATTACCTTATTAGCTTTGCATTCTTATTTTAAGACTTGCTTAAAAATTATGTTTTTAATCAAATTAACAACATTCCATTTCTAAAGAGAGAGAGAAAAGACGATTCTTTCGAAAGAAAGCTTGTTTCTATTATTTCTGGTATGTTCATATGTTTTCTGATTGATTAATGCTAAATGTCATTTTACTATTAATTCCCGCAGATTTGAATGAAAATTCGGATATATTGTCATTCTTTTTGTTCGTCCGTCGCCGTCACAATATCTTGCTAAGCAAACTCTCTTACCATTTTGGATTAACAGTTTTAATTTGGTAAAAGAATTGTTGCATGTATGATGAAGTTGTAAAACAAGCTGTTCGGACAAACAGTTTTTTCACTTACTGGATTTCAAAAATATTTGAATATAGTTTTCATATATTTCCAAAAATCTCAAAGACTACTAATTCTTGGATTTCTTCTTTACAACAAGATATATAAAATTATTTCAAGAAAAAAATAACTACAATCCATAGTTTGATTTTTAAAATATAAAGAAAAAGAGACCCTGTGTCTAGAAAATGACAGTTTATATACGTCAATTTCATGATGAAAAACACATTATCTCAGTCGTTCCCACAAGTTGTACGGTCGTGTCAAAGAATTGTCAAGTCGTTCCACTGAGTTACTAAGTTGATCCTTATAGGGAGTTATTCAGTCATTTACACAAATTGTTAAGTCGTTCCAGCCTACGGATTGTACATTTCACAGTTAATTCGTTTCTGTCGAGCATGTAGTCTATTAAAAGAGCCAAAACACTGTCCCAAAAGATGCTTAGTCAGGGATTTGTTCAGTCTTCGCTACTTTCATCCCTTCAGAAAATCTCTATGGCCATCACCATGACATCATTGACATATATGACGTTCCTGTGTCCCAAATTGAAACGGACATTTTCAGCTTGATTTCACGTCTTCTCGGATTTGACATAACCATTTTTTACTCGGAACCTGGATTAACTAGCTGATAGTGTGACGAGTACCGCTAGCGTAGCAGGACATGCTTACCCTTCCGATCACCTGATGTCACTCCCGGTTTTCATTGGAGATCACACCATGAGTGCCTAAGTTCTTAATGTCAACTTTTTATTTCTTTGGATTGTAGCTGTCTCACGTCCTTGTTTTGTCTTGTATTTCTGTCATTTCTTTGTACTTCGATTTTTGTGGTCATCGCTTCTTTCGTTCCTTCGATATTCTACTACCGTTGTTAAGTCATTCCAACGAGTTATAAAGTTGTTCCGGTGAATTGTTAAGCCATTCCCATGAATTGTAAGTGTTCTGACGAGTTGTCAGTCGTCCCGACAATTAACAAGTCGTTGCTACGAGTTGTAAAGCCATCCCAACGACTTCTTAAAGTCGTTTCCTCATATTGTCAAGTCGTTATAATGACTTATAAACTAATTTAATAATTTGTAACGTCATTATAAAAGATATTAATTTTTAACGTCATTATAAAAGCCCCTCACTTTTCTAGGCGTGAAAGATTAATTTGCGATGTTTTATGGAAGGTCTAACTTGTGTTGAAATCTGTGCGAAATTTAGTCCACATTTGTATTACGATGAAAAATGGGCAACGAAGAATTGGAACATTTTTTATCGAATATAAAAGTAATACTTTAAAAGTGGAAATTTTCGCGTAGGGGTAATTTTCGCTTATTTTGGGAATTTATGCAAATATAACCCCACGCGAAAAGTATTTATAACAAACGTTTTACTATAAAAATTTTAAGATCCGCGAATATTATAACCTCGCAAAATTAACCCCCCGCGACAATAACCACGTTTACAGTATTTGAAACACTTGTAAAATGTGAGTTACAAGGAATACACGAGAGATTTTATAATTGGGTAACAATGCTTTAAGGTAAATGGGCTGTCTTGGTTTCTGACATAAAACTTTTTTTTTGAAGCGTGTTCAATGAAACTTTGAATAATATGCTATAAAAAATATGCAAAAAAATTTGGGGGTCACGGATATGTAAAAAATATACAAAGTTCTAAAGATTGGTCAAATCTGGTGTTTTCGCAATATACTTATAATTGAATTATTTGGTAAATAGCCCTATACTACAATTCAAAGGCATATTTTTTCTATAAGCAGACATACATTTTTTTCCAAACTTTGCACATTTATTGGTAGGATATAGAACTTCAATTAAAAAAACATAAAAAGATATGTCACGGACCTTTTGAAAAAGTTATTGAATATGTTAGTTTTTCCAGGAAGGGGAGATAACTAAATTAAAGTAATTTGGCACACCAAAATAAAAAACCCAGATTTTTTGAAAAAAATAAGATTAATGTGTTTTTGTTAAAATGATTTTGACAAATTAAAAAAAGAATTGGGATCAACTAACTTATTTTTTAACAAACTTATAACAAAATTGAGCTATTCCATGGTATTTCATTAAAGAATTATCTCCCTTTGATTAAACTTTTTGAACGTTTGGCAAATAACTAAATACCGAAGTCACTGTGGATTTACCTTCTGCATATGCGCATTTCGACAACTTATGTCTCATCAGTGCAGATAAAATCTAAACGTTTGGAAGACCATAAACTCAAAGATGTTTAAAAACTGACAGAGAACAAATAACCAAAGTGATCTAAATTTAAAGCCAAAATCAGCTATGGGCAGAGCTTTGCATGAGGGAGATATTCCTTAGTTTTTAATAAAATTTACAAAATTTTAGATATTGGAAGGTTTCAAAAATAATCGGCTTTCGGGTCAGCACCGAAGTACTGACTACTGGGCTGGTGAATACCCTCGGGGAATGTGTAATTTTGTTGAAACAAACTTTATTTTTCATTTAGAGCCCGGTTGCTCACAAATAGGCTACTTCAACAAGGGTATGTTACCCAAAACTTGAAGTCATCCCTCCAGACGTTTTACGGTCGACATCACCATCTTGTGGACCGCTATGGAATATCTGTTTCCCAGATGACAACAGATCTTTCCCTTTAAAGCTTAATTGTTGTTTCCTCTACCGGATTTGACATGTTCAACACGGCGGGTGCCTTATAAGAAGCAGGAGATGCTAACTCTACCGGTGCACCTGATCTCATCCATGGTTTTTTATTGGGTCCGTTTTGTTCATCTTTGTGTGTGTGTGTGTGTGTGTGTGTGTGTCTTCATTTTTTCTTTTCTGTGCCGTACCCATGTTGTGTCTCGGATTTTTCCCTTTTTATTGTTTCTGGTATTGCCGTTGTCCTTGGATTGTTCGCTTTTGGATTGACGGTTCGGTTCTCACTTACTTTATTCAAATTATTGTATCAAAGACACAAAAACCATTTTGACAACATTCTCATTGAATTATTGAATTTTTGCATTTTGGTTTGTTTTTTTTTTTTTTTTTTTTTTTTTTTTTTTTTTTTGGACAGTTTGGTATGTCAACTGATTCAACGATATAGGTAGCGTTTACTGCTTCCAATAAACAGGGATAATTTGGGCTAAACTTTTTATTTTTGTTTCTTGTGAAAAAAGAGAGGGGTGCATTATTTCTATTGGAGCCTCCACACAAACTGTATTAACAGGTGAGTTTAATGATAAATACCGATTAAAAACAGGAGGCACAAAAGGGGTATAAACCCAAGGAAAAAAATCATCTCTCTTACTTTTCTTTCAAATTTGGGTTGTTTTATTCGTTACGCTCACAACTTTTCGGAATCAAACTAAACCTAACTATAAACATTTACTTCAAAATTATACTTCTACGGTTTGCAAAGGTCGAGCTTCATTTTATCACTTTACAATTCTGATGCCATGAAAATGACTAAGTAAGTCGTGGGAACCATATACAACTCATAGGAAAGACTTTTCAACTCATGGAAATGACTTAATAAGTCATCTAAACGGCTTAACAATTTATGAACTCATGGGAACGACATACTAACTCTAGGGAATGACATTGAGAAGTTTAGGAAACGACTTTACAAGTCGTAAGAACGACTTAACAACTTGAGGGAACTACTAAACAATTCGCAGGAATGACTTTATAAATCATTGGAACCACCTTAAGGATGTAGTAAGGTGAGGTTTTTTCAATTTGTAAAAGTCATTCGGATTTCTCTGATTTTATCCGTTATTACTATGTAAAATATTTTGTCCCATTACACCCAATTTTCTAGTCATCAAAGTCTTCAGAAGCTCATTTTAAGTCAGTGAGCAAGATTTTATTAGATCGTAGATTTTCCTTCCATGTGAAACAAATCAATATTGTGTCCATGCTATACAAAGGTAAAAGTCCAAGAGAGCCTTTCCCGCCATTTTTTAAAATGTGAAATATCTTGAAAACAAGGCCCATAACCTATCAATATTTCTAGCTTATTTTATTCCTTTAACAATGCTCTTTCCATTTAGGGTATCAATTTAAAATCGTAGATTTATAAAATTTCACCTTACTACATCCTTAAAAGTGATAAAAAGTCTTTATAACTCATGGGAACCACTTTTAGAAGTCATGAGAAGACTTTATAACTCGTTGGTGGGAATGACTTTACAACTCTTGGGAACGAATTGACAACTCATGGGAACGACTTTATAACTCTTGGGAATTACTTAAATATTTGTTTTTCTCATCATAAAAATGGCAAAAATAAGCTTTCATACTTTCCTGTGTCAAACAGAGAGTCGCTTATCACTGTAGTTTACTTTTGACAGATATAACTCTACTTTTATAATAATAACATGATATGGTATTCCATTTTAGACGACAGTGTATGTAGATCAAGAGGAGGTCAGTGTGACTACAAATGTGAAGGATCAAAGCCATTTTTGGGACTTTGTGAAGGTTCACTCTCTTGTTGTATTGCTTTTCACAAGTAGCAAGGACATATTACGGACTAACAATACAAAGAAGATAAATCAAGTGTGTGGTTATCAATTTTCAATTTGTTTACCTAAGTTCGACGTGTTTAAAAATATCGACTTTCAAATATATCTTCAGATTTAGTGTTTTTTAATTATTTTGTTTACAATTAGACTATCATTTGAGCGATGCTTCTACCGGTTTTTTAATTAGTTCCATTGGTATAACAAGCCCAAAGTTCAATACCTCGGTAATGACCCGTTAACTGGTTATAGGAAAACTTTCAATTTCTAAAGCTTAAAAGTTAAAAAAAAAACAAATATCTCCCCGTGCAAGCCCTATTCTAGGGTGATAAAATCTTTTAATGTTATTTGCTGTGTTTTCATATATCCTGTTTTCGAAATTTGTTTAAAAAAAGGAATATAATATTTGTTGTGAGATTTTCTGTTTGAAAAAAAAAATCAGATCTTCCAGGTTCAAACACAAAAAATTCAGAGAAATCCGACTTGTGATTTGCTGATGATGTGTTTCAGTCGTGATTGTTTAAAATAAAAGAAATTCCAAATGCAAATGAATACCGAAGAAATGACCTAAACAAACATGAAAAAACATGCCATTGTAAAGATGATGAACACGGAAACAGCTCACACGACGCTGACAAAACAAAAACAATTCGAACGTTAAAAATATAAAGCACTATCAATGTGAACCCTTAAAAACCCATTTATCTTTGCAAACTGTACTGGTCGTATACCAGTTATCGCCATTTTCACACTGTGATTTTACATTTGATATTCTTAAACTCGGACTAAACTTTTAATGCGTTATATCATAAAAATTTACCAAGTAATACGTTAACCAATCGTGTTCATTTTCAGTTTCGTTGCACATTCGCAGTAGTATACTCATTTTAGACGGTGTTGGATTTCTCGACAAAATTTGGTGATGCGTGTACCAGTTATCGCCATCTTTCAAAATATGCATCAACTTTTTATTAAATTGTTAAGTGTACACTTTAATCCTCTGAAGTACTCCAAAAAGGAATGAACTAAGAGGGAATAAAGAATGAAATGTGAGCCGATGCAATTTTCAAACTGAAAGTAGCATGATTTTTATAAATGCCATGTTTACGATGACAAGAAAAGACAAGACCTTTACAGCCCCAATCCATCTTGATTTGACTATTTGATTAGAAAGCAACAAAGTCAGCATTTAATTCTGGCAGAAAATATAGCTGACACATCAAGTTCTCTTTTGCAACATCACGTGTAAAAAATCTATTTTTAGCTGATTATCATAAGTGACCCCCACATAGCAATATATCTTTTAAAGGGGCTCCAAAGGGATTTTTGTCTCAGATTACACTGTTTTTAAAGATTAAAACAAATATCTTCAAGGAATGTATTTTTCGAATATTGTTGTCACTTCTATACATAAACGTGTAACAAAAGTCACGCGTGATCTCGAAGCACGTGAAAATTTGCGATAACTGGTACACGGCGATAACTGGTACTTGACCAGTATATTGAATTGAAGACAAAAGGGACCTTATTTGCGGCACAGTGAACGACGTTGTTTATTAGTCAATGAATTATGAAGTAACAGTGTAAAGAACAAGTGAAATAATTTTATGCGACGTGTATAAGTGTCGATCTACCTTAAATCAATTTTACATAATGACAAAAGATGCCCCCTTTTACACTTATCAAAACGAATTTTTGAAAAAAATAATTCAAACAATAAACATTCGTTGGCTGTAATGATAAGTAATTTCAAAATGCAGTAACTGATATGCTAAAATTGCAGAATTCAACGAAATATGCTTTCAAAATTTCTTGGATAAAGAAAGAATTTCTATAATTGTAAAATTGTTCAAAATTTAAATAGAGTTGGGCTATATTTCACAAAGCTACTGTTTTTGTTTTCTAGAAAATTAAACTTTAATTTCTGGAAACGTAATTTTTTTTTCTAGGAAAGTAATACCAATTTGCATTTATTTATAAAAGTGATTGGGAAGGGATTCAGTGTAAAAAAAAAACTGGCAATACACAATGTTTTTCAACGATAATAAATATCTAAATAAACTTTTTTTTGTTTTTAAAGACTAATTGCAATTTCAATAATAAGTCTACTAAAAAAATTCTAATAACACATCCTTAATGGAAACGGCTTTAAAATAAGGATGGCATGATTTGATTAATATAGAATATAGGACTTTTTGTTTTTGATACGGACTTTATCACGGTAGTATATCAGGTGAGCCCGCTAGGGGCGAACATACCGTGATAAAATCCGTATCAAAAACAAAAAGTCCTATACTCTGTTTATCATGAATTTCCAAATGTTGCAGTTTCGTTGTTAATTTTGAAAAAAATAAGGGGAACTCTTTCTTTGGCAAATAATTCATGCGAAAACTGTATTTTGCACAATTCTTGTTGACGTCAGGGTAGTGCGACGTCACATCCTCCTGTACGGGTTTGAACAAGACACGTCTTGTCATTTTAATTTCGTTGGAAATAGTGTAACAAATGATGAAAATAGCCTCATTCAACTGGTATAAAACAACATACAATCAATGCCGTAACATAGTAAGTAATTATTGCTTCAAATTAACATCACCCGAGAAGATTAAATTGTCAAAGACAGACCGTCATTTGAGCGTGCCGCATTTCTTGTCACTGAAAACTTCCTGCGTAATTCAGGATTGTATGGGTTTGTAGTAACGGGGTAGGCGTCTCTTTGTCTTCATTTAAACTCGGCGACAGTTCATTGGAAGAAAGCAAACTATCATAACGAATTGGATTCATGGCCTGATAATTTTATTGCAGTGTAAAGTATGAATTTTTCATAAAATACAATCAAAAGTTATAGGGAAACGTGTATTTCTGTTTGAATTACGAACAATTTCAAAATTGTTTACTGTTTGTTGTCGCAAATAACAAAATGAAAAAATAATTTTCATTCATGAGTTGACTTTACATTCATATTAATGCGCGTCGCTGCGGTTCGCGCATGTTATCTGACGTTTTGACCCAATACATTTTTGATATGGTCCAGTACGTTGATAATGACTTTATCGGTCAGTACACATCAAAGGCGAGAAGCATAAATTACCAATAATATAAAATATTTGACTTTTAAATATAAGGTGTTGATAAAGATAACAATGCCAAAAAATATTTTTGTCTTTAAACTCACTATACTGTTTGCATTTTGAATACGGGACTTTCGAGATAGGAACTCTCGTAGACGCAAATGATTTGCCTCAAATACCAGAAAGAAGGAATGACTGGATTCCCGACATATTGAATAAATGTATAACCCCTAAAACAAAGTATTTATGAAATAAAATTTTATAATTTTTCCTACATGACAACTCTTTAACTAAATTTTAATGACGAAAAACAGTTAACCCTAGCGCGCTACAATAGATTTAACACAAATCACCTTCAGCTCAACAGTACATTGTATTCATTAAGGGCATACGATACAGTTACAGGGGAGATAATAACGTTGTTATGTGGCGTGGTAACGTTTTCCCGATTTTCGTGACGTTGCTCAAAACATAGTCACGAATTCGCAGTATTAGTTTGAAACCGCGTTACTCACACAATTGTATAAACTGGGTTCGTAGCACTGTAGAACGGTGGAATAATTAACAATTGTATTCATCACTGCGAAATGCAGTCTCCAGGATCCTACTCACAACACATTTGTTATATCAATATACAACGTGAACATTTACACATCGCTTTATTGTTGTATTCAAAAAATAGGTCTTGAATTTTACACCTAAAATGTCATAGCGGTATCACAGGGGCTAGGCTCGTCAAATGTTCAAATAATTAACATTAAACGAGCCTAGCCCGGTATATGGTGGGGCGGGAGAGGGGGTTGCGTAAAACGTTGAAATGAACTGTTGCAACCGATCGGTTGTGTATTTGAACGAGACGCACAACGACATCGTGTTGTGAAGGTGTAGCGACTAAGTTACTACTATACCAAGGGAATACATTACGAGAATGTCCGGTCTATCTTCTATACATGTACCATCTAAGGATAAAATTAATGTTGTTTTCATTTTTTTTTGGTCCTTTAATTACGACATTTCAAGATCCAAATTTGCCGTGCTGTAAGAATTAAATAAAAACACTAAATAATGGATAGATTTTTCGACACGGATCAATAGGACTCATCCTCCTCAGCTAACGACATTCTACTGTTAACTGGTACTTGCATGTATTTGGCCGCTTGTTATTTAGACATTCAACTGAATTTACGTAAACGGATATAACATCGTTGTATGTATGGGTCACGCAAGGCACACTTTCAAAATATATTTTTCGTCTTGCACCTTGTGAGACCATTATTGAAAATGTATCGTGCGACAACCAGTTTGAAACAAATATTTGTGACACTAATTTGCGATACTCTGTCGCCTAATGAATTAGGGACCGTCCATTTAACTTGAAACGGGTGGCTATGTTTTTTTTTCCAAAAAAAAATATTTTTATCCTGATTTTATGTGATAAAAAATATTTTGGCAGGATAAATGATGAAAAAAATATTCTGAAGGAGGCGTTCCACTCCCCCAAAAATAATGATAATTTCGAAATACAAATATCGGTGGGTAAAGATGAATGACGTTATACCGAGAGAAATACAATGCAATGTCATTTACCGCCAAAATATTATTTTGTGGTAAATTTTTGACAGTTTTTCTCAAATATCTTAATAACTAGCACATGGACCCCCTATTTTCTCATTAGTTTTCAAAAGAAGACCGTAAAGAGAACCATTTGCTAAATTATGAAGGAAAAATCAATAGTCAAACTTTTTTTATATCTCGATTTCAATCCATGAATATAGCTATAATTTAGCATTACATGTACAAAAACACCAAATAACAGATGTATTGGATGTTGTCAATATATATTGTCATAATCCCATTTAAAGGCGATGAAATGAGCATAACAGATAAAAAAACAGAACTAAAATAGCCCAAGTACTTCGAAAATTACAAACATTTAAAAAATCCCATTAAAAAACACAAATTATTGGGTTTTGCCCTAAAATTAGCCATTTTCAACGTTAAACATCTCAAAAAGTAAGTCATGAAGGTATGTTTTTCTTTTCAATTTGAAATCCTAATATCAAAATTTACATTTTATTGGATTTTCGTGAAAAAATCAATATGGGATCTAAACTGTATCGTATGCCCTTAATTAGCGGTTCCTTCTTAATGTATCAGTGTGTTGATTTTTTGTACACAATTCAAAAAGTCCCGCATAAAATAGATAACTAACTTATTATAGCATGGTAATTGAAAGATATTTCTCATACCAATTTGTCTTCAGGAACAGGAAGTCTGAACTGGAAATAATTCTGTAACAAGAAGACTTTGTCGGATGATTGTTAAATGTATGGGCATAGTGCGGTCTATACAATGCAAAATTTCGAAAACATCGGCAGTAGAATACCCAAGGAACAAGGGAAGTGATGATCGCAAAGATCAAAGTCCTAAGACATGGCAAAAACGGCAACAGTGAAAAGCAGGACAAAACAAGGACGTGAGACAGACACACTGACGGAAATAAAAAGACGACCTGCATTAGAAATTTGTCATGAAAACTTTACAAAATGATGCAATTGGAGGTAAAAAAATAACGACAGAAGAATACCGAAGGAACAAAGAATGTAAACATGTCAAAAATCGAAAAGCTGAGACATGTCAAAAACGAGAAAAACAGAAGACAAAACAATGACACGAGACAGCCACAAGACATGGAAAAAAACGGTATTAAGAACTAAGGAACGTATAGTGTGAACTCCCATGAGAACCGGAAGTGATATTAGTTGCTTCGGAAGGGCAAGCAATTTCCTGCTCTTCTAGTGGTAACTATCACACTATTAGTGGGATTAAACTAGGGTCACGTAAAAACCGGTAATGCGTATCCTTGAAGACATCAAATGAAGCTGAAAGTTTTTCAATGATGTCATGTCGACGGCCATAGAATTTCCTTGAGGATAAAAGCAAATCCCAGACTTAGCATCCTTTAAGAAAGTGTTTTGCTCTGTTAGAAAGTTACCGAATATACTACGTGCTCGACATTAACGAATCAACTCTGAAATGTACACTCAATCGGGTAGAGAGATAGGTTTATTGATGCTGAGAAAGGTGAATTTTACAATTTGGAAGTGAAAATCATCACGTTTTTCATATACCTTAGATCTGAAACGTCCATCTTCGTTAATGTTAAAGATCTAAATACGACGATGAAAAGGAGTATTAGTAGTTTCTTAAATTTCAAGCATTGAGATAGATAGATCTGGCGTAAATATTCCTTAAATTTTGGATTATCAAGAAAAAAAACCCTTCTTTGAGCGGAAGCTAAAATTAAAGGACATGGCGATCTTTTTCTGTGTTAGTCCTTTTAAAACGCACAATTTGGTAAGTTTATGTATAACCTGTATGGTGCGATATGTTCAGTTTGTGAAAACTCAATAAAAGCACTAATCGAACATAAACGTCAAGAAATTGAAAAAGATATTTTGCAAAATTAAAATGCTTTTGTCATTGTTTTAAGTATTAGCTTTGTGAGCCTTACCTCTCATCAGCAGAATTAGCATCACATAATGAGGAAACTAAATACATGGTTAAATCTGATATACTCAAGTCATTTATTAAATAATAAAATGAGTAAAGTCATCAAATAATTTTATCTTATATACTTAAGACTTCGACTCTGTAATGTAAATTTGGTATTACAAAATTAAATGAGATTGATGTCTCGTCTGTATAATTGTATATAAGACTTGAATATCGGTATATTGCCATTCATTTTATCGTATTAGTCAAAATATGTTAAAATCAAAGCACAAAAAAAAATTGTTAATCTTAGTAAAATTGAATTTTGCATATGGCTGTTTGAGATACCTTACTCCCTTCACTTCAGAAAAAAAGTTAAAAAAAATAAATCAAAACAATCCAAAAAAAGTTGATAGCATACAACTACAACACAGGACCATGACCTTTTTCACTTACATCAATCACATAAGTAACTGTCTTTATGTTCTGTTTCCAAAGTTTTTAGTCGAACTAAATGCAAATCTCTTGACGTAGATGTATACTATACATGCATAAAATCTCGATGTCTTCAACAAACTGTTTTTTCTTTAAATAACAATACTGAGGTTACTGTTAACTCACATGCAGTGTCGAGTCCGTAAAATGATTCTCCGTGCGAAAGATGTATGCTCTCTATACATTTCAGTTATGGTGTAATTGATCTTGGGAGAATATATCATATAGATACACTGTTATACTTTCAAATTTTTGCTAATTTTGATTTTGAATCAAATTGAAATTCTGCTCACACTGTCCTCGTCGTATTGTTCTATTATGCAAATTTCTTGTAATTGTCTCGATGAGTGCCCAGTGTTTATGTTTTGATTGTCTTGAACTTGCCATGAGGTAATAAGCATAGCTCATTGTAGAAACACTCATGGTGTCTTCAAGGAATAAGAATAAAAGCGTTGTTCTATTGCTTTGGTTTATCATGATTTGTAGAGACTTTGTCTCATGTGCACTTACTCCATATCCTTTCTTAGTTTATTTTAGCTTTCAATGCTCGTATCATATAAAACTAAAATACGTGTAAAAGCAAAAACAAGCATAGTATTGTTCAAATAAACAAACGAACATCAATTAAGTACAGAGCTTTCATGAAGTTATTACTCATAAGTTTATAATATTAATGAAAATAGAAAAAAGGACTAATCCTTATAGAATACATATATTTACTTGTTTCTGTACAAATACAATATTACCATTTTATCATTTGTAAGATTATTTTGTTTTTTCCAGTCCATATCTTTAGTTCTTTTCCACATAATGGCCAATACATTTTATATTGCATGTCATCATCAAACTAGTTGCTTACAAAGGTTGTGATTTAATAACTACATAGAAATCTATAGCAAAACATCATGCAAAATCCCATCTGTTAGTATCTGTAGATTTATGAATCTGTGTACATCAAACATTTATCTGAACCGAATGAAAGAGGAATCAAGCATGACATGTGACATTGTATATTTCAAAGTTCTTCATTGATTGGAATAACTTTATAGAAGAACAGTTAGTTCTATATTTCAATTATTTTTTAGATTGTTTTGGGACATAAACCATTACATTTCAATAACTTAAAGTTCTTTTTCAGTTTGCAATTCAAAGTCAGTATCTCCTTCTGGTCATAATTATAGAAGTCTTGACGCTGTCAAACCACAAAAGCTGTGAACTAAATATCTTATTCAGAGCCACATTTCCACAATCTCTGTACCACCAAGCACCATATTTACCATGTTTACGTTTAGCACAATTGTTAAACCAGAAATCATTATCTCGATCTATTGTTGAGAACTTCATTCCATTTAGATACGACAGGTAATCTCCTATAATAATAAAAGAAACATGTAAAAGATTTTGATGGAAGCTGTATACTGATGGTACATAACTTAATTTGTCAGTTTGTAATGGGTCTGGAGCTGGCATGTCGGTTAACTGCTACAGCGATGGAAACGTTCAACATTCCCAAAATAGCGCTAATCGTGTGAAACGTGTGCGTTCATCGTGTAGATCGTTTGCGTTCATCGTGTAAATCGTGTGCGCTCATCGTGTATCGTGTATCGTGTAACGTGTAACGTTCATTGCGTGTATCGTGTAGCGTGCGTTTACTCGTTTCATCCTTCGGTAATCTACTGCCGTTGTTCATTTTAATTCCGCATTTTATAGATAGGTTTACCAGTTTTTTGCAAAAGACCGTTGTTGTTTATTTATTATTATTTTTCAACTCGAGATATACCTTTTTTTACAACCGCCGATTTTACAAGAAGAAAATACAAATAGCGCTAATCGTGTGAAACGTGTGCGTTCATCGTGTAGATCGTTTGCGTTCATCGTGTAAATCGTGTGCGCTCATCGTGTATCGTGTATCGTGTAACGTGTAACGTTCATTGCGTGTATCGTGTAGCCTGCGTTTACTCGTTTCATCCTTCGGTAATCTACTGCCGTTGTTCATTTAAATTCCGCATTTTATAGATAGGTTTACCAGTTTTTTGCAAAAGACCGTTGTTGTTTATTTATTATTATTTTTCAACTCGAGATATACCTTTTTTTACAACCGCCGATTTTACAAGAAGAAAATACAAATATTATCAGATTAAGTGTCACGTCTGGCGATTTTTTGTCACAAAAACATTTAGTGTTTAGGAACACAAAACAACCTGTTCAATATTAGTCCCAGAGTAGAACAATAAAAGTCTAATCAGATTAACTTATTATATCTATGGTTAAATCATAGGAGGTTTAAATATTGCAGACACCGGTATAATATAAAAGAGAAAAAAAATGCCCTACCTTTTATATTTATGGTTAAATTCTATCAAGTTATGGTATTGCGGACACCGGTATAATATAAAATAGAGAAAAAGTGCTTTATCTTTAATATCTATGGTTAAATTAAATCCTTCGGTAATCTACTGCCGTTGTTCATTTAAATTCCGCATTTTATAGATAGGTTTACCAGTTTTTTGCAAAAGACCGTTGTTGTTTATTTATTATTATTTTTCAATTCGAGATATACCTTTTTTTACAACCGCCGATTTTACAAGAAGAAAATACAAATATTATCAGATTAAGTGTCACGTCTGGCGATTTTTTGTCACAAAAACATTTAGTGTTTAGGAACACAAAACAACCTGTTCAATATTAGTCCCAGAGTAGAACAATAAAAGTCTAATAAGATTAACTTATTATATCTATGGTTAAATCATAGGAGGTTTAAATATTGCAGACACCGGTATAATATAAAAGAGAAAAAAAATGCCCTACCTTTTATATTTATGGTTAAATTCTATCAAGTTATGGTATTGCGGACACCGGTATAATATAAAATAGAGAAAAAGTGCTCTATCTTTAATATCTATGGTTAAATTCTATCAAGTTATAGTATAGCGGACACTGGTATAATATAAAATAGAGAAAAAGTGCCCTATCTTTTTATATCTATGATTAAATTCTATCAAGTTATAGTATTGCGGACACTGGTATAATATAAAATAGAGAAAAAGTGCCCTATCTTTTATATCTATGATTAAATTCTATCAAGTTATAGTATTGCGGACACCGGTATAATATAAAATAGAGAAAA
>MJUU01046337.1:128941-141656 GCA_002080025.1 Modiolus philippinarum | reverse complement strand
ATTCAAATGAATTAGATTAAGTATAAAAAACGCGAATTATAAACCTAGCGAATTTTTCACTGGCCTATTTAGACCAAAGTCGCGAACAAAAGCCGACGCGAAAATAACCCGATACGGTACTACATTTTGATCGTTTGGTTCTTTGTTCTCGATCAGATTTTACACATGTTTTTGGACTTCCAAAGGTTTTGATTCGATCTACACTAAAGAGACATAAGTTGTCGAAATGTGCATATGCAACAACCAAATTATCAGCAACTTCGGTATTTTGTTATTATATATTTTAAATATTTTAAACATTACAGTTTTTAAACCATCCAAATTTTATATTGAAACTAGTAGCAGAACTAGGACAATATAAAACTCGCTACTCTGACAAATTAAAAAAGAATTTCAGCTAGAAAATCATAATTTTAATTTGCTAACAGAACGTAGTGTAGAAAAGATAGATCGGCTAATCGAAATTGCAAATAGTTTACTTCAAGTTGTTACTCAGGTAAAGACAACGAGTGTAAACACAAAAGTCCCTTTTTGATTTTTGTATCTGTTCTAATTAGAAGTCTAAAACCCACGATGTACCTTTAAAACCGGTCTTGGTTTTGACTTAAAACAACTAGCTTGGACATCGACAATTCTTAATTTTAAAATTCACAGGAACTTCGGTATTTAATTATTTGTTACCACTGGATCGATGCCACTGCTGGTGGCCTGTTAATCCCCGAGGGTATTCACCAGCCCAGTAGTCAGTACTTCGGTACTGACCCGAAAGCCGATTCTATTTGGAACCTTACAATATCTCATTTTTTGTAAATTTTGTTAAAAGCTAAAGGGTGTCTCCTTCATACAAAGCTCTGTCCTCAGCTGATTTTGGCTTAACATTTAGATCATATTGGTTATTTGTTCTCTATCAGTTTTTAAACATCTTTTATGGTCTTCTATATTTTATCACTGAAAAGACAAAATTTGTCAAAATGCGCATAATTATGCAAAATTTTAATTCACAGTAATTAGTTATTTAAATCTGTTCACAGATTTTAGAAACGAGCGTTGTTATTTTATTGAAATTGAGGCGTATTTACGTCCTACTAAGCTTTATAGTTTTAGACTGACGTTTCGGTTCTCACTTATTTTGTAATAATCGTATAGTTAAGCCTTTTTTCACATGATCATGTTATTGTTCTTTATCCATTATAAGCATTGTTCGATTATTGGTCTTCTCAATGGTTTGAGTAGATCTGCACTAAAGTTGTCTGAATTAACTAGATGGTCATGATATGACAAAGAAGTACTTATACAGATGAATTAAACTTTTTTGCTATTGCAATATGAATATGTAGTTTGAATAAGTTTCTGCTAACGTCTCAACCGGCTAAAACCCTTATAAAGCTGATTTACTATAACTGTACTCATTAGGCAGCTTCATCTTTAAAACTCCGATTTTTATAAAACAGTATAATTAAAAATTACCTAGCCAGTATTCTCCATCAGTGTTCCCGAAACCATTTTCATATTCTATCCAACCACGTTCAAAGTCTACACTACCGTTAATTCTTCTTTGAATTACCTAACACAAATTTAGAAGTATGTGCTCAATGTTTGATAAAAAAAATAATCAGCGATGAAAAGATATGAAGTAAATGTACATGAGACAAATTCGCTACAAATACATGATACATGTAGAACTAAGCAACGGAATAACGCCTTTTTGTTGTTCATCATCCTTAAGTTACTTTAATGGTTGTTCTTCATCCTTTATCTAGATTCAGTATCTATTTCCCTTGCAACTTGCATTGTGCGAAGTCAGGTGTCCAAATAACACAAATCATTAAGCAAACATTCTGATCTATGAATATACCTAGCTATTTATAAAGGAACCAAACATGATTTATGATAAAAATTGGCAATTTTTCATTATTTTTATGCTTTTTGCTAACTAAATCTAATTTTATGTGCAAAACAATTCTCGGTCTCTGATGTAGTCGATGTACAACTAATATCAAATGATTGTTTTGGTTTAAGAACTACACCGCCAACCTGCAGACATCTTATTAGCAGTGTCATGTATGGAGTATATGGTGCAGAAGGTACGGTGATAACTTTCAATCTTTGATTTTTGGCTACACAACAATCAGCTCCCCTACATTTACTGGGTCCCTAAACTTCATAAGAACCCATACAAACAGAGATTTATTGCGGGGTCTTTCAGATGCACCACTAAGCCACTTTCTAAGCTCCTTACTACTTTATTGACCGCAGTCAGAGATGGGCTGAAAAGTTACTGTGATAAAGTCTACTCCACGAGCGGCGTCAATCAGATGTTGATTTTAAAAAATTCTAAAGATCTTCTCGAACAGCTATCCTCTAGCAGTCTTACCCATTGCCACAGCATACAAACCTTTGATTTTTCTACCTTTTATACTACCCTGCCACACAATAAATTGAAAACAGTAATTTCGGATTTGATACATCAATGTTTCTGCACTAAAAACGGAGAACGCAGATACACTTATATAGTAGTAGGGAAAGACAAAACATATTTTGTAAAGAACCACACTTAGTCAAACAAGAAGTACACTGAGAATGACGTAATCAAGATGTTGGAATTTTTAAAAGATGATATTTTTGTCGAATTTTGAGGCCGTGTTTTTCAACAGACAATCGGGATTCCCATGGGAACTAACTGCGCGCCACTTTTAGCTGATCCCTTCCTTTTTTCGTATGAGGCTAAGTTTTTACAAGGGCTTACACAGAAAAAACAAAAATATTTAGCCCAGTCCTTTAATTTCAGCTTCCGCTACATAGACGATGTACTTTCTCTTAATAATCCAAAATTCAAGGAATATTTACACCAGATCTATCCCAATGAGCTTGAAATTAAAGAGACTACCGATACACCTACTTCAGCTTCGTATTTAGATCTTTTAATTTACATTGACGAAAATGGACGTTTGACATCTAAGCTGTATGACAAACGTGAAGATTTTAACTTCCCAATTGTGAACTTTCCCTTTCTGAGCAGCAATATACCTACCTCTCCAGCCCATGGAGTGTACATTTCACAGTTGATTCGTTACTGTCGGGCATGCAGTTTATACAGTGACATTTTAGTTAGAGCAAAAACACTGTCCCAAAAGCTGCTTAGTCAGGGATTTGTTCAGCCTTTGTTACTTTCATCCCTTCAGAAATTCTATGGCCGTCACCATGACATCATTGACAGATATGACGTATCTGTGTCCAAAATGAAAACGGACATTTTCTGCTAGATTTCACGTCTTCACGGATTTTACATAATCAGATTTGACTCAACCCTGGATTGACTCACTGATAGTGTTACGGGTGCCGCTAGCGGAGCAGGACATGCTTACCCTTCCGGAGCACCTGATGTCACTCCCGGTTTTCATGGGAGTTCACACTATGAATGCCTTAGTTCTTAATGTTATCTTTTTATTTCCGTGCATTGTAGCTGTCTCACGTCCTTGTTTTGTCTTTGTTTTTATCTGTTACCGTTTTTGCCATGTCTTTGGACTTCGATTTTTGTAGTCATCGCTTCCCTTGTTCCTTCGGTATTCTACTGCCGTTGTTTTACAGATTAATGTTTCAAGTTGAAGTTCATGCATTCTTGTATCTACTGATCATGACCCTTTAAATTTATCAAAATTAAAAAAAATATACATATATGTTTTTGGAAGTGGAGTTTAACTGAGGAAGTGTTATTTTGATAAAGAGAAATTAGAAAAGACAATGTTACTGCCAATGCATCGTCCAAAAAGATCTACTTTAAGTGTATTTGAATATAATATGTAATTGTACAGCAAAATAAAATTTCTCTAAGAAAGTAAGCGTACTATAAATTAATATATTGCACCATTGCAAATATGACTTAAATATCATGACATCACTGAAAACAAAAATCCACTTATTATCAAAACTTATTGCTTCGGTATATTGCATACATATTTATATTTGACTATAATACATTGTAGAATATAAAACTCCTTCGCAAGCTCGTGCAATCTGCAATTCTACTCGGGGCAACATTCATGCAATTACCCTTTTTGTTCTAGTTTTTCTATTTTATTATTATATATAGATCTTATTGTTATTGAAATTGCATAGCCAGCTGGTTCATTTTAAACTTGTTTTCGTAAACAGTAAATATGATTGCAATACAAGGGAAGTTTGAATATTATTGAATGAAACTGATATGATGCCAATGTCTACCACATTTTTTAAAATTTTACCTTGATTGATCTTAAATGTTTTTAACTTAAATAGATTCTTAAGACCTTTGTAACAACATTCATTGATAAGTTTTGAATGGTTTTGAAATCTTTTTCCATTTTATTGAATATTATTTAGTAATTTAATATAAATAAAAAAGATATAAGTTAAATAGACGCTGATTATTTGCGAAAACAGGATTTTTACAACATTTAAGCTTGTTATTTTTAAATAGATGTTTTTTGTATCTGTTTTATTTAAGATTTTAATTAAATTATAACATACCGTCCATCCACCACCATCCGTTTCCATATCACAATAAACTTGAACTCCTTTTGATCCCTTTAACTGATCAGGATATATAGTATAAACACCAGATTCCTTCTTTCTCTTTTGGATGTCACTGCAATCTCGGTCTTGTATACAAATATCTTAATATATATATAAAGCAGAAATTACAATAACTAAAACTCTGGATGTGGACTATTTAGCGAAACTGAACAAGAATAATATAATTACTTCACTGGAAATTTAGTTTCTTCATATGTCCATTTTAACAATGAACTGCTGTCTAGTGTAGATCAATGCAAAATTTTTGGAAGACCCTAAACCGAACATTTGTTAAGTAAGTGAAAATAGAACCTTCAGTGTAAAACGAATAATACAAGGACAATGTTAACACTGGAATATTAAAAAAACAAAGACAAAACATGAGTGCAACAAAATGTTAACATTGGAAAATTAAAGAAACAAATACAAAACATAGGTACAACTAAGAACAAAAATGAAGACACACAACCATGCAAAGATGAACAACAAGGACCACAATAAAAAACAATGGATGAGATCAGGTACACCGGTTGAGTAGGTAAAGGTAATAAGCTTTTAAAAAGACCTGTTGTCATCTTGGAAACAAATATCCCATAGCGATCTAAAAGATCATGATATGAACTGTAAAGCTGCAAGTTATATTTTAATGTAAAGCCAAAATCAGGTGAGTCCAGAGCTAAACGTGCGGGAGAAACTCCTTTGTTTAAAGCAACATTTTCTAAAATTCAGATATTGTAAGTTTCCAGATAAAATAGGTTATCGGGTAAGCATCGAAGTACTGACAACTGGGTTTGTTAATATCCTTAGGGACTAACAATCCAACAACAGAGGCGTCAACAAATATCAATAAATAATATGATAGGTAGTGATTATATATCTTGATGAGCGTTTTTCAATTCTATGAAGTCACCAAGAAAAAATGACATGCTTCAATGCAATATTATTCCTTGCGGTTGTATGCGTTAAATCATCGCCAAGATCATATTCCAATATGATGTGATTAAAGATTTTTCAACATAACTCTGAAGTCGGTCCTTCTGGTTAATCAACTGTCTCTATATTATACATATTATTGTTTTATTTTATATTATCTTGTCATTTGTATTTATTGTATTTTATGTATAATATGTGAAATCTTTCTTTATACCTTGTAACTTGCTGCTTAAAAAAATAAAGAATCTTAAAAAATCATGAAATAAGTAAATGTTGTCGAGATCAATATATAAAAATAAAACATAAGAACCTTTCAATTAGTAACTTCATGGTTTTTTTCAAGTGAGGGATACAGTTGATGGTAGATTATGTAATACAGATGAAGAACAACAATAAAAGCGTTGTTCCTTTGCTTGTTTTTTACCATGTATTTGTAGAGACTTTGTCTCATGTGCATTTACTCCATATCCTTTTATTCACAATGTACTTCGTTTGCACAAAGAAACAAACAAACAAAAAAACCAAAACAAATACAAAAAACTGTACAACGTACTTGAATAGTCAAAGTCAAGTGATATGAAATATGACACGAAAAAAAGAAAAATAAGATTGGATAAAACTGTAAATCTGCATTTGCGATTTCCTTATAGACAAATCTGTATGCATGTTGCCAGAGTAAACTTTCTACATACTGCATTGTGCGTTAAACTTTAATTCTCGTTTTATTCGTGTATAATAGACATTAATTCATGCTTTAAGAGGATAGAATTTGAAAATGGTCTACAGTACAAAACGAAACATTACATAACAAATCACAACGATAGTTACGATGTCTAGAAATGTGATTAGGCAGCGGCGGATCCAGAGTGCTGAGTGCCGGGGGGTACAACATAAATTCAATTTTACAATTTTTTTTAACCAGCACAGGCGCATTGAAGGTGGGGCCCGCGTTCTGGGGGTTTGAACCCCATTTCCTCTTTTGGATGATCATATAGTTTTTAATAGATATCCTGATATTTTACTAAGAAATTTCGTGCCTCGCTCCGCTCGGCCAAATTTATTTTCCATTCTCATTGGAACCCTAACTCAAATTGTCTGGACCCGCCCCTGACCAGTTTCCCCTTTTCAGTGTTAGTTGAAAATAGAACACAACATATACAAAATGCTGCATCCAGCTGTGGTGAATAGCACTGTCCTGGGTAACAGGCTAACGAACTGTGCTAAATGATCTATATCTTTCAGAAAATTTGGTAGCGGCAATGAAATATTAGATGAGTTCAGATTTTACTGTGTTACTGAGCTATTTATTATCAAAAATGGCTTTGTTCGAGCGAAGCCTAGGAATGTCATCACCACACTCTTGAACTGAAAGTTTTTTGCGTTTTCGTGTACAACAATTGCTCTGTAACCTATGTATTCATTGGTTTTGGAGGAAAAAAGGTTTCAGGAGATCATGACGTTAGCGAAGAAGCAAATGGACTTTAGAATTGCTAAATTTGACTTGAAGTTCACATTCCTAGCACAATTATTTTAATGTGTTACTGTTTAGGAAATGGTAACATTATCTTGAGAGTTTTATTAGTGGTCCAGAGGGGCTCATATTCAGGAAACCCGACTGCATGACTGATGAAATCCCGATTCGTGGTGCATTTATTTCCCAAAATTCTGGGCTTAAATGATAGAATTCCTAAATTCCAGATCTGAAAACCTTCCAATCCCAGCATTCCGAAAAAGGTCTGTCCCCTCTTTTATGTGTGATCCGTGCTGATGACACATAATTTGTCGATATGTCATAATTACTGAATGTAACAAAACAAAAGCAGCGAAATGCTATAAAAAACGTTTACAATTATGCACAGTCTTAGGTTATAGTACTTCAACTTACATGTATATTTAAAATTATCTAATTATCAAATATTCAATAAATTAGAATTACAGATATGAAAAAGAAAGGAGATGGGGTAAATGTCAAGGAGACAACAAGGTACGTGTTTTTAAAAGTGTCATTAATTTGTCCAGCCGTGACAAGGTTCCCTTATAATGACATTTTTAATAATGCGTTTTAATAAATATACTAAATAAACAAAGCTTTTCTTTGATGTTGGCTTTTGAAGAAATCATGTCAGTCATTGTTGTACAACTACTCGATAAGTCAATACTTAAATGGTTATAGAGACCAATTATTTACAATTTGTACTGAAGGTCAATGGTTGAACCTCAATTTCATCCAAAAAAAAAATTTATATGGTCACTTGTGCCGGGAGGGGGGGGGGGGGGGGGGGCNGGGGGGGGGTGGGGGGCTGGGCACATGCCCCCTTGGCTCCCGCTGGATCCGCCACTGATTAGGATTAATTTTACCTTGAAAATTGTAATAAAACCTACGTTTTTTCAGGAGATTACAGGTAAAAATCTAATTAAGCAGATCGACAATACAGGAACAACAGAATTTAATCCTCATCATTGTTTTATTGCTTTTGTTATCTATCACAGTAAAGTTTGTGTAATTTTATGTCTAAAGGATTAAAACATATGTCTCTCCAAGTGATTTGTTATGGCATGTCTATTTCTGTACTGTATACCAAAATCCATAGCATTACGATCTTTACTTAATACCTTTTACATCTCTTTGAAGAGCATCTGTAAATCTTTCAACCTCTTTGTGCGTTTTAGAGTCTGCAATTGAAAATTGTTTTTAGTTTTTGTAAGTATTAAAGAGTATTAAGTCTTTTTTGTAATACTAGTAACTCTTATTTTTTTATTATTCCGCTTTACGTATGTCATATTAACCAGTTAACTAAAAAACTTTCCATTTTATCATGCTTGCCTTGGTGGTTTTGATTTATTTATCGACAGCATTAAAAATGCCGTTTTGATTTCGGCTTTTGACAATCTATTCGGTAATTTTGATATTACCCTCATTTTGTCCGTGTTAGACATTTTATTATTTTTAAAGTGTAAAATATTTTTATCCTATAACTTTATATGGGTCTAAATTTAAACGGAGAATCGAGGTTTTAGATTCTATCGAAATCATCTTTTCATTACGGAATTTGAATATTACTGTTGTAGTGACATACAGTGTTTTAAAGTTGTTCAAGGTGCCTCAGTGGTATAATTCCGCCGTTTTTTTTTGTTGTTTTTTTTTGTTTTTTTGTTTTTTGTTTTTTTTTTTGTCTAATACTTGTTCATTTAGGTTTCATTCATTAAGATATTTGACAAAATAGTTATCTAAAATGTAAATAAAGTTCCAAGGTATTTAAAATTTTTACAACACATATGCTTTAAATCTGTTGCTGGATTTACAGAACACAGAAATTAAGCAAGGGAGATAATTTGATAAAAGAATTTCTATATAAATATCACTAGAGAAATTAACATTTTGCAATTCTGCAAAATTATCTCAAATCAAAATCTGTATTGAGGACACGGGCATTAAATATAAGTATTCTTTATTGCTACGAGTCACAATTCATGGCAAAAAATCAAAAAGAACCTTCTAAACAGCATTTAGTGGATAAATTTGACAATACATATAGATATTTGGACGATATTTTGGCTTTATATAATTCTGAATCCAAATTTACAGATAAAATTTATCCTGCAGAACTTACTTTTAATAAATCCAATAGCAGCAGTGATTATACTCCTTTTCTAGATCTTGATATATCAATAAATAAAGGAAATTTAAACACTAAGGTTTATGATAAAAGGGATGATTTCTCCTTCCCTACAGTTAATTTTCCCCATCTCGACGGCGATGTTCCGTTAGCCCCTTCTTACGGGGTCTACATTTCACAACTTGTTCGATATGCACGAGTATGTAGTGATGTTTCTGACTTCAACGACCGAAATCTTTGTCTCACTGAAAAACTTCTGCAGCAAGAGTTTAGATATCATAAATTTATAAAAACATTCTCTAAATTTTATTATAGATACATTGACTGATTAAGAAAATTTGGTTCTACATGCAGGGCTCTGAGAAATCAGGGCATTTCACATCCAAATATCTATGGCAATATCATTTACAAAGCGAATAAATTCAAAAATTGTCCTTCCAAGCTTATTAATCCGTTCAACTAAATTATTCATAAACGATATAAATACAGCATTGTTGTTAAATCTTTACTTCTGGTTTTTGTTGGCAAAAATATTGATCATCTCCTAAATACACTACACCATAACTAAATTTAAACATTTTTTTTTATATTGGCAGCATTTGGCATTGCACAATATCATGTTCTTCCTTCATAATTTTGTTATACTGAATCTATTAAGAAGTATTTCAATTGACGTTTAATATGTAAGAAGGCTTGATATCATTGTAAACGGAAATTATGTCCTTAGCTAGCTGTCAGTAACTGCGAGCATTTGTCCGGACAGTACCTGTGTGTATCGTATTCATGTTTTATGTACTTCATTGTAAGGGTACTCGTCTTGATAAGTTGGAGTTTTTTCTAGTTTGATTTTTACTGTGAGTCCTTTTGTGTATTTATTTTTTAGCCATTTACCACACATAGGGGGAGGGTTCGGAACCAAGAAAACGAGTTTAAACCCACCGCAATTTTTGCGCCTGTCCCAAGTCAGGAATATGTTGGTTATTGGCTTGTCCTTGTCTTCTGATAAATTTTAGTTTCTTGATATTTGGGTTATTAGATATTTGTTTCCATTGATTTATTCACTTTTTTACCTTTTTGGGCCATTTTTTAGGCCTTGCTATATTGTGTGAGGTTCCTCACTGTGTTGAAGACCGTACGGTGACCCCTAGATGCTTTGTTTTGGGTCGTTTTAACCTGGATATGGGATGTTGTCTCCTTGACAATTACCCCATTTCCTTTCTTTTTCATATTATATGGGCACCATATGCTTAGAAGTGGAAGGATTGTTCCACTGACGTTTTTAATGTATAACTGTTAAAGTTTACTAATTGGATATACTTCCTCATGTGTAGGAAATCATAACATGTCTTGTATTTTTCACTGGTAACAATGAAGCTGTCAGTTGTCAAAAATTTGTATTTATAAATATGCGTCTTGCAAGACAATACTTTAATTCCTGTTTTTCACTTCCTGCAAATGTCCAAAGTTTATCTTGAATTTTTTTTATACAAGAACCAATAATACAAACCGATGGATATATCTGTGATCAATATATCAATAAAACAGCTTTTTGTCATATGGAAGGACTTGACACTCTCTACTAATGTACATTATTCCTAAACAAAAGCTTTATATACAATCCAGAAATAATTCTTACCTTTAAGAATAAGCTTTATCTCGTCCTGTATCTTCTGTCTTTTCTCCACAATTCCTTTATATATTCTAATACCTATAAAAACATATCAAAATCTACTTTATTATCATGATCTTTCTAACAAGTAAATGTAAAAGTAAAATCATATCAAAACAAAACCTATAATAAACAAACATTAAGTCATTTCTCTGCAAAGAAATGACCCCTCACGATTTTGCCACAAAGATGACGATGAGTAGACAAATTACACCATGTATTGGCAAGAATTCAATCAACTAATTTAGCAGACAGTATGACCACTAGTATAATTGATAGTACCATCGATTCCTACACCAATTAAAGAAGTTAATATTCACAAAGGGAAATGAGACTGCGAGCAACTGTAAACCCACTTCTGTTTAGGCAACAGACGTATTTAGGCAATACAAAGTTCGCCTGTTTAGTGCTATAAATCGGCACTAGGTAAAAATTTAGCAGAAAATTTCAATACTTTTGCATTTGTTGTTCAAGTTATGATGGAAAGTGTGTGAAACTTGTGTCATGATCAATCTCCAAATGTTTTGTAAGATCAAATGTTGGCCTTGTTTCAAGACGAATACTTCTTCTCCTTAGCTGATGCCTTGCTTCATATACGGGAGGCAAACTATTTCTGTTTTTGTTTATGTGTTTATGACCAGAAATCAAAAATTTTATGGTTCAAGTAGTATGAAAGTCTTGAAAACGTATCTGTTAGGACTGTACCATGTATTCATGAAAAACGATCTGTTTGCCGACGTCTTTAATAATGTTACTGAACCAACGTTCAATAAGCGCCAATTCTTAACTTTTTACGACACACCAGGTAATCAGACAAGATGTTCTTTAAAAAGGTTTTTTTTTTAACGAGCTTAAGGTCAAAACAATCTAACCCCACTGACACAAAATGTAGGAAGCATTGGACCGTTACACTAGGGGAAAAAGTGCGACAATGTGGAGATTTTTTTTAAATGCTAGAAAAGCTCAAAAATCTATTTAGAAACAAAACTGTTCTGTCTGTGTTCAAGTATGATTATGTCAAATATTGTAAAAATTTTCCGTGTTATTAAAGTATTGCCATTTTTACCATCGCGTAGTTTCGTTTTCTGCATGCACAATTGTCGATACTGCATATGTGTTAGCAAAGAGGTCTTTTTTGTACATTAATGCTATTTATTGTTCAGCTATTAATACCCAATAACACAACAATAAAAGAATGCCACACACACACACGCTATGACGATTTAAAGTAAATCTGAAATGTTGGGACGAGTAACGGGTAAAGTTTATTTTTTATTGGAGGACGAACTAAAACCAAATGTCTTTATTCCTGTTATAAAAACCTGAATATATTTTGAGTATAAGACTACCTCAGCATGCAAACGGAAAAGCTTCGTGCGATCTTGACGAAGTATTTGTGCTAAGCATACTCTGTCTGTAGGATCACTGTAGTTAAAAACTCGGTTGTTGAATCATGTAATGTCAAACGGTAAGCAGTGATTCTTCCATGAGTTTTTTTTCTGCCAACAATATACGAACTCTCTTAAAGGTTCCCATGTTCCCTTTTTATTAAACTGATGTGTAAAATATAGGTATAATTTTGTATTCAGGTTTTAAATTAATATCACTTTTGCAAAGAGGACGAAGACGACGTATGCCATATCATAACAATACAACCGAAAATATATTGTGAACGCAAATAAAATGTATCTACATGAGCAACATACATGTATTATTTGTTCCACTTGTTTAAATATTGACCAAGAAAAGAAAACAGATTGGTTAATATAATTTGAAATCTTTTGAATATTGATATGGCAACTCATTAATATTGATTTGTTTAGAATTGGGAATCACCCTTGTCATCTCCTATTATTCTGGAAACTGTAATTTTTTGGAACAATCTAACGCTGTCTACAAGATATAGATTTTCACAATGTAAAAACAAAAAAACAACAAAAAAAAA
>MJUU01046337.1:118623-128877 GCA_002080025.1 Modiolus philippinarum | reverse complement strand
CCCCCAAAAAAAAAAACAACAACAACAACAACAACATCAAAAACAAAAAAAAACGAAACATAAACTAATAAGAATATATAAAAATATAAAAGCAAACAAATAAAAAAATCATTACGTGAGAAAGTTATACCATGTACACATTTTGCGTTATTTTAATCTCTTATATTTGTCAAATAGCCGAACAAAATCAATACAAGAAAACAATTACATCAATTTGATGATTTTGATTTGATTAAATTGACGGAATGGAAATAGTCAAGTTACCCACAGCTTTATCATGATATGCAATGCCCGATCTGGAATAACCTACACAAAATGATAATAAGGTATTTACTGCAAAAATAAAAACAAAAAACAAAACAAACAAAAAACAAACAAACAAACAAACAAAAACAAACAAACAAACAAACAAAAACAAAAATTTAATTATGGGCCTGATTTAGGACAGAGGGCAGCTTGTAGTGTATCGCTGATATTGACTGTTATCGAATGACACTGAATATGACATTCCTGGAAATAAAGAAAGTCTTCGCAATGATTGAAAATTTTTGCGTGTTGATGTTTTTTTTATTATTATTTATGGCACGCGATAGTAACAAAAATGCGGTATACCTAGTATTTTGAACGAAAACTAGGGGTTTTCGTGAGAAATAAAAGGTATACCTCAAGTTAACTAGGGGTTTCCAATCGGTATACATAGTTTTCGGCGAAAACCCTAGTTTTCGATTGAAATTGAACGAAAACTAGGGGTTTGTGACGAAAACCCATAGTTTCCGATCGGTATCGGAAATTGGAGTTTCAACCGAAAACGGTATTCATAGTTTTAGCCAATGAGAAGCGAGAAACGGAAATCGCTATTTGATATTTAACGTTCGTCCAATCAGAAACGGAAACGGTATTCAGGGTTAGAGTTAACCAATCAAAATCGCTTTTTTTCTGTTTATCGCTTATATTTCTCTCTTTTTTATTCAAATTTCGTATCTTATATTTATTTATATATTTTGATATTATAAATTAGTTATCAAATAGAGTTGTGCCTGTGACAGTTTTAGGTGCGAATGGATATCAGATTCGCGGGTCACGGGAGGATTCGATCTCGACTGTTAACCAGTTAAAAGTTGTGAAATATCACCGTTTTAGACTTAGTTTAAAAAAAATATTCAATTTAACTAATCTCTAGAGCAAAGATTTTTATTTCTTTATAACTGGTTGTATACTCTGTTTCAAAATAAAAAAAAAATTATGAAATTTGGTATGAAAAAAAACTAATTTGATAACCAGTTAAAAAAAAACAAAAACTCAGTCTTATAAATGATCAAAACAATTCAGCGTTCTTAATCTTTTACTTCATCATATCCTTTCCAAGGAGTTTAATAATTCGCGAAGTTGAAAATTTCATGGATTTTAGCATTTAAGAGGTATGAAAAGTATAATTTTAAGTTTACGGTTTAAACTTACTCTTTAAAAATGACAAAAAAAACAATAAAGTGTTTTGAAAATTTTACTTCATGATACCCTCTCGAAAGAGTTTAATATGTTGTGAAATAAAAAAATTATGAAATTTAGCAAAGAATAGACAGAAAAGTAAGATTTTTTATTCAGTGGTTTAAACTCAGTCTTTAAAAATGACAAAAACAAAAAAATCAGTGTTTTGAAAATGTTACACCATAATATCTTTTGGGAGGAGTTTTATAATTCGCAAAGCAAAAACTTGATGATTTTAGCATTTAAAGAATATGAAAAGTAAAATTTTTAGTCAACGGTTTATACTAAAATTATGCTTAAATTCATCAAGTTTTTGATTCGTCAATTATAAAACTCCTTCGAAAGGATATTATGATGTAACCTTTTCAAAACACTGAATTTTTTGGGGTCATTTTAAAGACTGTGTTTAAACTGCTGCTTCAAAATCTTACTTTTCATACCTATTCTATGCTAAATTTGATGATATTTGTATTTCGCAACATATCAAACTCCTTCGCAAGGATATAATGAAGTAAAATTTTCATAACACTCAACTTTTTTGACATTTTTAAAGAGTTAGTATTAACCGAAGACTAAAAATTTTACTTTTCATATCTTTTTAATGCTAAAATTCATCAAGTTTTTGCTTCGCGAATTATAAAACTCCTTCAAAAGGATATTATGGGGTAAAATTTTCATAACATTGAATTGTTATTGTCATTTTTAAAGACTGGGTTTAAACTGCTGATTAAAAATCTTACTTTTCATACCTTTGATGATTTTTGTATTTCGTAACATACCAAACTACTTCGCAAGGATATAATGAAGTAAAATTTTCAAAACACTTAACTTTTTTTGACATTTTCAAAGAGTTAGTATTAACCGCAGACTAAAAATTTTACTTTTCATATCTTTTTAATGCTAAAATACATCAAGTTTTTGCTTCGCGAATTATAAAACTCCTTCGAAAGGATATTATGATGTAAAATTTTAAAAACACTGAATTTTTTTGGTCATTTTTATAGACTGAGTTTAAACCGCTGTTTCAAAATCTTACTTTTCTATCTACTCTATGCTAAATTGGATGATTTTTTATTTCGCAACAAACTCTTTTGAGAGAATATCATGTAGTAAAAGTTTTAAACACTTTATTGTTTTTTGTGTCATTTTTAAAGAGTAAGTTTAAGCCGTAAACTTAAAATTATACTTTTCATACCTCTTAAATGCTAAAATCCATGAAATTTTTAACCTTGTGAATTATAAAACTCCTAAACTCCTTGAAAAGGATATGACGAAGTAAAAGTTTTAAAACACTGAATTGATTTGATCATTTATAAGACTGAGTTTTTGGGTGTTTTTGAACTGTTTACCAAACTTTCATGATTTTTTTTTAATTTCGAAACAAAGTACAGATCAAGTTATATGAAAATAAAAATCTTTGCTCTAGAGATTAGTTAAATTGAATATACTTTTTTGAAATAAGTCTAAAACGGCGATATTCACAACTTAACTGGTGAAGGTGAATATAGACAGTCGAGATCGAATCCTCCCATGATCCGGGAATCTGATATCCATTCGCACCTAAAAGTGTCACAGGCACAAATCTATTTGATTATTAATTTATAATATCAAAATACATAGAATAAAAAAAGATACGAAATTTGAATAAAAAAAGAGAGAATTATAAGCGATAAACAGAATAAACGATTTTGATTGGTCTAATTAAACCCTGAATACCGTTTTCTATTTCTGATTGGACGAACGTTAAATATCAAATAGCGATTTCCGTTTCTCGCTTCTCATTGGCTAAAACTTTGAATAGCGGTATCGGTTTAAACTCCAATTTCCGATACCGATCGGAAACTATGGGTTTTCATCGAAAACCCCTAGTTTCCGTTCACTTTCAATCGGAAACTAGAGTTTTCGGCGAAATACATATGTTTACCGATCGGAAACCTCTAGTTAACGTGCGGTATACCTAGTATTTCGCACGGAAATCCCTAGTTTTCGTTCGAAATACTAGGTATACCGCATTTTTGTTACTATCGCGTGCCATAATTATTACATAATTCATAATATATAACGGTTATTGATCCTGTGTTCATTACCAAAAGCAAGGATACATAGCTGTAGCGTTGCTTGACATCTTTCAATGAATTCCGTTCCATTCAGTGCTAGGGGACGCCTTCAGCTTTATATTTATCTTATGTAAGAGCAATGCTAATTGTTGTAGGCCTCAAGGTGACTTCAAGATGAAGAACAAAAACAAAAGCGTTGTTCCTTTGATTGGTTTTACCATGTATTTGTGGAGACTTTTTCTCATGTGCATTTACTGCATATCCTTTCAAAGTTTACTGATTACCCCTTAAAAGTTAATTGTATCTTATTATTGGTGTAATCATCTAATGTACACCCCCGTTCGTGTGCTTCGTTGGTTTACTAGTTCCCGGTGTAGATAAGCAGGTAAATGAAAATCTAGATTGGACAGATTGTTCCGTTGTAATTCTGGTCTATTATGACTACTCAAGTTACTCGTAGTACAATGAATCAATAACAATAAAAATGGATCTATTTTGTGAGGGGTTCAGTCGAAAAATAAATAATACAAAAACTAAAAAAAGTATACAAACTTTCTAGTACAGAGCCTGTATTATCCTCAAGTTCCTTCAAAGAGCTGTGTGTACTGGCGTATGCACAGGAGTCTAAAATTTGCAAATAACATTTAGTTACAATTCTTGTATGTATAATCTAGTAATGAAAACCTCACTAATAAAAAGTAAAAAAAAAGCACTCAATATGCTTTTATCGTAATGTACAAAAAGAAAATTAGAGATATACAACATATACACTAAGGCATTAACGGCCCGGCACTCTAAAAAAATATGGTAATTCACGTTAAGGTGGATGTTCCGATTGGGAATATTGCAAAACAAGAATGACATACCTTCTATCATGTTTATTACATTCTTAACAACCTTGTCATCGGTCGTCTTTTGGTGTTTGTGTTTGCCCTCTTCATATGAAAAAAAAATAATTTCAAACTCAAATCAATTAAAATTGTTAAATGATCTTGGTATTTTTATGAGGATTTTATTCAGTCCTCTTTGTTTTGTTTTTAAATATTTTGATAATTAAAGAATAGTTTCTAATTAATATGTATGTTTTATGTTTATGTGTAAATTTACTTTTACAAATATGATCGCTAAGTGTTCTGTATACATTTCTGTACAACAATGTACTTCGTATAAACATTAGCTTTCACACATCCAGCACAGCAACAGCATATGTTTTTATTATTACTCATTATAATATTGCACGTTCAATTGGCACATTATTTTGTTGACACCGTGAAGTCATCCTGATACATTTTTAAAGTACTGAGATTCAATTATAGAAATCAGAGTTCTTTTTTTTTATTCTTTTTTTTTCTTTTGGTTCAATAAACAAAATTCATACGGTTCGAAAGGAAATTTGTACAATATCAGTTTATGTCAGCATATAACTAGAGAATGTCATTCATTCTTGTACCTTGTCATGCTTGTTGACTGTACCTCATCCATGACTAGTAAAACATTACAGATGTAGCGTTGCTCAACATCTAGCGATCAATTCCACTCAATACAGTGCTAGGGACCGTCTTGAATCGAATACAAAATGTATGAGGTATGAGTAAAGCTCATTATTGACGGCCTGATTTTGACTTCAAGGCTTCATGATGAAGAACAACGATGAAAGCGTTGTTGCATTGCTTGGTTATTTCATGTTTTAGTAGAGACTTTGTCTCAAATACATTTACTCTATATCCTTTCATTGTATATATTGACTGAGGATTGGCAGCTCTGCTTTATCAAAGATGAAGGACGCGACCTCGATAGTATAGGAACATAAACGTTTTTTTATTATTATTATTTTAAGTAGCTAAGGTATATATATTGAAATCTTAATTCATTTGTCATTAGAAGAATACTTGTTAAAAAAAGATTATCCGCATCAAAAGGCTTTGACAAACTAACTGAGCCGAAGCTTAAATGGTTGATGTAACAAAAATTCATATTTGAATGATGTTAATCCAATGAAAGCAGTCACAAAATTTCATGAATATATTGTTGTACTTAATTGTACAATATTGCCCTCTCAAGGCCGATTGCTTTTCGTGAACTAATTAGTAAGCGGAATAATTTCCTGCTTTAGTTTTGGATTAACGGTCACTTACTTTAGTGTACGAAATGCGCTTTCATTTCAATTCGAGGTTCATCGGAGATGGGAAAAGTCACCAAAACAGCTACATGTATCGTTTACTGTTTTCTACGGGAATGTGGTATTACAAAAAAAAATTACTGAAAGTCGTGATTAAATTTGTGCAATCAACCTATCCCCTTGTTCAGTATTCTACTATACATAAACTGATGCAACTTTAATATTCGTATATAAGCATCGTCAAACGATTGTGAATGCTGGGTAATCACCGAAGTATTGGACTACTGTCTCGGTTCTGAAGTGATCAAGGACATCCGAGGTCATCTCATGACAATGGAAGATCCAGCCTCATTGATGAACCAGCGGTTGCATCTAATTCAACTGGGAATGTTGTCTGAATATTTTTCTGAAGTTGTTACTCAATTTTAAACAACGAATATTGTGTAAAAATGGCAAAATAAAATTCTAAATACCTTCAATTTTCTGGCTGGAACAAACAAACACAATACAATAAATTCCAATAAAATAATACAATATCATCATGTCGGAATTGGCTGCAATCAAAATTATGTGTAAGTGAACGTTTTTTTACTTGTGTGATTATGAACATAATATAAAATGACGATTGGAATTCTGAATGAAAATGTCAAATGGGTAAGACAAACACATTATTCTAATTATAAAACTATTAGTAAAAATCGTGAGAAAGTGAGAAAAACATATTCACATATGCATTTTATATAACCTCATGTTCATTTATAAGACTCGTATAATGATAATGTATCTGAAGTTATTAAAATTTGTGGAAGATGTAATAATAACAGTTTGAAACTCAATTGAATTGCTGAGTTTTATAAGAAACTATAGAAAACTTAATCATTTACCTTCTTCAGTCCAGATGAAATAAAAGCATTGGAAATCCAGAAATCGAAACATGCATAAATTCATAGAGATAAAATAATCAAATGGATCTAACTTGAAAGCCAAAAGCTTCTGACGACAGAGCTTTGAATTTAAGATATTGTAATTTGTCAAATATANCCCCCCCCCCCCCCCCCCAGCAAGTTAGATAACAAAATACCGAAATAACTGTAAACTTGAGTTAGCCATTTTAACAACTTATGTCCATAGAGTACAAATAAAATTAAAATGTTGGACGAAGCTTTGAATAAGGTAGATACTCCTTAGTTTTAAACAAATATTTGTAACTTTATTAAATTGATAGTTTCAAAATAAAATCGGATTTCGGGTCAGCGAAGTACTGGACTACTGTGTTGGTGAATACCCTAGGGGACTAACAATCCACCAGCAGAATCACCGGCTTAGTGGTGATAAACAATAAATACCGACGGTACTGTGAATTTAGTTTTCTGCATATTTACATTTCGGCAACTTACATGTATGTCTCTTCAGTGCAGATAAAATGAAAACATTGGAAATCCAGAGATCGAAAGATATATAAAAAAATGATAGAGACCAAATAATCAAAAGGGCCTGAATTGAAAGCTAAAATCAGATAAGGAAAGAATTTTGTATAAGAGAGATACTCCTTACTTTTAAACACAATTTTGTAATTCAGATATTGTAAGTTTTTAAATAAAATCGGCTTTCGGGCCAGCACCGACGTATTGGATTTCTTGGTTGATGAATACCCTCGGGGACTAGCAGTCCACACTCAGTGGCATCGGCCAAGTGGTAATAGAATTACCAGTTTTATTTTCTACATATGGCCATTTCGACAACTTGTGTCTCTTTAGTGCAGATAAAATCAAAACATTGAAATCAAGAATCGAAAAATGCATGAAAGCTGATTGAGAATAAGTTATCAAAAAGATCTAAATTGAAAGCCAAAATCAGCTAAAGGCAGAGGAATGTATGAGGGATATATTCCTTAGTTTGGCGCAAACCGAAGTACTGGACTACAGGGTTTATGAATACCCTCGGGGACTAACAGTCTACAAGCAGTGGCGTCGGCCCAGTGGTATAAATTACAAAATACCAAAATTACAATATTTTTTGTCTGCATATATTGACAACTTACTTTCTTCAGTCCAGATGAAATAAAAGCATTGGAAATCCAGAAATCGAAACATGCATAAATTCATAGAGATAAAATAATCAAATGGATCTAACTTGAAAGCCAAAAGCTTCTGACGACAGAGCTTTGAATTTAAGATATTGTAATTTGTCAAATATAATCGGCTTTCGGACCGACAACGAAGCATTGGACTTCTGGAGTGGTAAATACTTCCGGGGAACGACAGACAACCACGACCCAGTGGTAATAGATAAAAAATGACAAAGTTACTGTAAATTTATTTTCTGCTGATAGGACCATTTCGACCATAAATATATCTCAGTGCAAATAAAATCAAAACATTTGGAAGAACATAAACTCAATAAAGATAAAACCTGATAGAAAAACATATAATCCAAAAGAATCTAAAATTGAAAGCCACAATCAGGCAAAAACAGAACTTTGCATGAAGGAGTTATGCCTTAGTTTAACAAAATGCACTTCAGATATAGTAAGTTTTGAAGTAAAAGTGGCATTCAGGCTAGCACCGAAGTACCGGACAAGTTGGTTGATAAGCACCATCGGGGACGAACCGTCCACCAGCAGCGGCATCTGTCCAGTGGTAACAAATAAAAAATACAATAATAAGTTATTGTAAATAAATGTATGCATATAGACAACAAATGTCTCCTTCGGTGCACATGAATCCAAAACACTGAAAATCCAGAGATCGTAAGAAGTATAAAAAAACAAAGTACTGGACTTCTGAAGTGGTGAATATCATCGGGGACTAACAGTCCACCAGCAGTGAAATCGACCCAGTGGTAATAAACTAGCTATATATATATAAAGATCAAAGAACAAAGCAACAACACCGAAAATCCCGCTGTGCCAGATCCTAAGGATACACACCCTGTGACCTGATTATAGTCAACAGAATTAACAAAGTGAATGACACAAATAAAATAACAGTTTTTCCAAATTGTCATGACTATTGTCTGCATTCTGAAATTTTTGAGACTAGAAACCAACTCTCAATATGCAACACAACCTTTCCATGAAGTTTCGCTCAATTCTGAGCACTTTTAATTTTCCCGCCTTTTTGTGTTTCCATGGCAACAGTCGTCATTTTATTTTATTTTAGACTGAAAACAAATTCCCGGTATGCTATACAACCATTGTGTAAGTTTTCATGCAATTCTGAGCAGTTTTGATTTTCCCGCTTTTTTTTGTTTCCATGGCAACGGTTGCTATTTTGATTTTTTTAAAACTAAAAATAAATTCCCTGTATGCTATACAACCTTTCTGTAAGTTTTCATGCAGTTCTGAGAATTTTAATTTTCCCGCCTTTTTTCCGTTTCCATGGCAACAGTTGCCATTATGAATTTTTTAAAACAAAAACCAAATTCCCTGTATGCTATACAACATTTCTGCAAGTTTTCATGCAGTTCTGAGAACTTTAAATTTTCCCTCCTTTTTACCATTTCCATGGCAACAGTGCAATTTTGAAAATCCCTAGACATTCCTGCACAACTACATATTGGTATCTATGTTCCTTTTAAGTTTCATTAAGATCTGATGAGTGGTCTCCGAGATCTGCCCTGGACAAATTGTAATACGAATTTTGTCAATTTCCCGCCCTTTTATGGTTTCCATGGCAACGGTGCCATTTAGAAAATCCATAGACCTTCTTGCACAACTAGACATTGGTATCTATGCTCATACTAAATTTCATTCAGATCTGATGTGTGGTCTCCAAGATCTGCCCCGGACAAATTATCCCAAAATGTTGTCGGTTTTCCCACCTTTTTTGCTGTTTCCATGGCAACGGTGCCATTTTGGAAGTTCCCAGACCTTCCTGCACAACTAGACATTGGTATCTATGTTCCTTTTAAGTTTCATTAAGATCTGATGAGTAGTCCCCGAGATCTGCCACGGACAAATTGTAATACGATTTTTGTCAATTTCCCGCCTTTTTATGGTTTCCATGGCAACGGTGCCATTTAGAAAATCCATAGACCTTCTTGCACAACTAGACATTGGTATCTATGCTCATACTAAGTTTCATTCAGATCTAATGTGTGGTCTCCAAGATCTGCCCCGGACAAATTATCCCAAAATTTTGTCGATTTTCCCGCCTTTTTTGCCGTTTCCATGGCAACGGTGCCATTTTGGAAGTTCCCAGACCTTCCTGCACAACTAGACATTGGTATCCATATTCCTGCTAAGTTTCATCCAAATTGGACGAGCGATCTCTGAGATCTGCCCCGGAAAAATTTTTGTCCGGAAAGAAAAAGAGAATAATAAAAATAATAATAATAAGAAACGGAGTAAAAACAATAAGTCTCCACAAACTTCGTTTGGGAGACTTAATTACAGCAAATTGAAGTATTGCGGGCATCGATATAATATCGAATGATGAAAATCTGCTTTTTCTTACATATTTTAGGTTAAATAAAAGAAACTTGAAGTATTACGGGCATCGATATAATATCGAATGATGAAAATCTGCCTTTTGTTATAGATTTTAGGTTATATTACAGCAAGCTGAAGTATTGCGGGCATCGATATAATAT
>MJUU01046337.1:105228-116320 GCA_002080025.1 Modiolus philippinarum | reverse complement strand
CATCGATATAATATCGAATGAAGAAAATCTGCCTTTTCTTATATATTTTAGGTAAATAAATTACAGAAAGTTGAAGTATTGGGCCATCGATATTATATGAATGCAGAAAATCTTCTTTTTCTGATATATTCACTTGGATATAATTAAAGTTAAATTACAACAAGCTGTAGTATTGTGGGTGCATCATTTTAACGTGAAAATGAAATATGCACCTCTTCTAATATTTGATGTTTGTGGCCGCTTGCAGGATATTTTATTTTCTACAGGACTGATTTTTATTCAGTTTTGTTTATCTATTTATCAAATTGTTTATTTTACAAAATGACGGAAATTTACAGTATTACAATTTTCGAGTACATAAAAGTGACTGTTTTCTGATAGTTCTGATATAGTTACGGCAAAATTAAAGAAAACTGGCGCGTGACTCAACGTGTAAAAAATGTGTGCGTTTAATTTGTTGTGTGAATCATGTGCGCGTGATAGGGAATATGGGACGTATCCATCGCTGTATTAGATATTGAGTATTCACAGTTCTTGTATTGATTTAGAGCTATACGACTAATCAGAGCAGTCAGGATTCTATGACAGGTTAGAGCGGTCAGGGCTCTATGACTGCATGGTCAGAGCAGTCAGGGCTCTATGACAGGTCAGAGCAGTCAGGATTCTATGACTTCTCCAAGTTAACTTCAAGTTCAAGGACTGTTCTCATGACTGCTCCCCAAGTTAACTTGGACGAGAGGTTATGTCTGCACCCTACTGTAAGTGCCTTCCTGAAGTACTACTTCATATTTGGAGTATTTGGTATTGCATTAGAAACTATGATGCTATTCAAGCCTTAAATATCTACCTCTAATATATGAATGGTAACGTAACATTTATTTCTGTCCCTATTGATACTGCACTTTCTACTATTCCTCATATTTATTTAGTACCATCTTGTGACCAGTTTTTTTTATTTAGTAATTTGTTTTTGCAGAATAAGCTGACTCGTTGTACAAAGGAGCATACAATGCTAATAAAATTGGATTTAATAATGAAAATGCCCGTTGTGTTACCGTCCCTTGCGTTACGTAACATTGGTGATCGAATTCGTAAAATCAGGGGCGACAAGTTGATTCTATGAAACCATGTTTGAGAGGAAGACAAAAACAAATGTTATCACCGTGTACAAAAAAAGAAAAAAAATCTAGTTCATCTTTCTGGAAAACACAGGTCTTTATTTAGAATAGAAAGGGATTTCGAAACATTATACCAGTAACACAAGGGACAATTTAATAAAGTAAGACAATGGACATGACATTTAAAGTAACACAAGGGACATAATACATTATTGATAACTCAACGATGCAACTTACATATCACTATAGAATATAGAGCACATTTAAAAGTAAATAGAGCAATGAATCAGTTATTTTATACTTCTTAATTCGAAAGATTTACAAAGCTAAAAGATTTAATAAAATTCACTAAAACCTGGTAACAAAAGTATCTGAAACATTAACATACGAAAACAAATTAATTTTGACATGCTAAAATTCATTTGGGTTAGCTGTTCTTTATGATTCTGAGGAAGAAGGAAGTAATAAATGACTACTTAGGGTTTTCAGAAGTTAAAAAATAAATGTGAAAATTTTCAAAACCCTTTTAATTGATTATGTTGTAGACACCAAGTGTCACTTATGTTAACAAATGTCTCTAATGTTTCCTGCTTGGGCGATTGCAGGATGCCTGGATGTTAATTTTCTGTTCAAGTAGTAATTGATTTCTGCTTTTCCACTAAGTAATAAAAGTTAGAACGCTTCACCATTTTATAAGAAGAAAACAATGTTTATATGCACTAGATACAAGTGTCCCCTGTGTTACTAAATGTTCAGTTGTGTTACTGAAATTAGAATTTGTATTATTTTCATGTTTTAGATTAAATTGTTTTATTATTTTCTTTGAATGAAAATGTTGGGTTCAGCGTTACATCTTTGGGTCATCAAACTAAATTAATTAAATTGTTAAAATATAGAGATAGTACTTAATTTTTTATGGCAGAACGTCACCAGTGTTACCAATTGTGTTCCAAGAGTTACACAATTGTCCCTGGTGTTACTGACCAGTTATTGAAAAACAAGAAATTTGTAGCTCAACTCTAGTGGTCAAAATTCAGAGGGAAGATAGCATATGTTCGAGGTAATGATATAAAGAATAGTCCGTTTCTAATATTTAAATAATTGGTTAATGAAATGTATACCCATGAGTTTTTCAATATTAATAAAAAAAAAGGCAATTGTGTAAAATACTTAAATTGAGACAATATCATTGTATACCAGAGTCTTTTATTTCTTCATTATATCAAGAGAGTTACAATGGCAATATTCTTTTAACATACGTATTTTACGAAAGGAGATGTAGTAAATGAACATGAGACCATAACACATATGTTAACTCATACTGCAATCATTTTAATGAGCTGTATGGCCATTTCGGAAAATATTTCCTCATGAGCAGCACTGAACCCAAACAAAGGAAATTCATATTCAAAAAATGTTAAAATCCATAAAGCCAAACGAAATCCGAATAATCAATAATATCAAATATAGGCAAGGACAAAACTACGATGGAGGGAGTTAATTCTTAGGTTTTATAATTTACATAAATTTAGATAATACTGATTGAACAAAGTGTACACATGAGATATTATCTCATGTACAAATACACCATATCTAAGAAAAATAAAGAGCATACATCTCTACCACGGGGAATTGTTTTACCAACTCCACACTGCAATTAAAGACAAACTCCTGTATCCTGTGATTTTTATCATTTTTCCTGACAGTGACACAAGGGATACTGGATTGTGTAAACGGAGTTATTTTACAATTGAAATTTATTCATATTCATTCAGAGTCAATGCCGAGCTGTTGTTTCTGAAACTTCAAATGATTAAGGACTCAAAAACCTTAAAACTGAAACAAATTGGTCATTTTGATTTTTTTTTAAATTATCTTTACAATATTGACGATTTTTGAGAATAACCTATATAATTCATGAATTTGAAATGTAACTTGAAGAGGTAAATTTCATATCGTTTCATTATATCTAAGCTATTAGATAGCATTCTTTCGATATTTTAGACTCGCTCGCCCTAAATTGCAAACATATTACCCCTTCCTACAAACATTCAACGCAATTTATTTCAATTTTATTCAGCCCGAAAAGCTTAAAGTGAAACTACACTCAAAAATAAAAAAAATGATATGTTGTTCTTAATGCATTAAATATTCATAATACTCCGATATAAATATTATATTTCAACAGATAAAGTATTACAAGCGAATACAAAACTGAAATTTTATAGTTGTTGGGGCAGCCATTTTGAACAGATCGACGAATGGTCAGTAATGAATAACTAACAACCACAACATATAGAAAAGGAAATAAACTACAATGGCCAGTAAGACAGCATTTCGACTACACAATTATGTCAAGTAGCATGATTTTTATTTAAGCCAAGTAGGGTATTTTCGAAATATATATATATATATTCCTCGTTTTCGTCAGGGAAACATAAAACGTATGTCTCTCTTTAGGAATAAATTTAATTTGACAGAATCAATCGTAATGCATATTATACCAGATCCAGACATAATCTCGTCTATTTCAATAAAAACAGGCTTATTTGTTTCAAACGATTGTAAATTGTGTCAGATGACAAGATTGTATATTGTGTGTCACTGAATAGGCAAATGCTGGCACAGGTCACCTGCTGATCGGAGATAGTTGATTGAACGGAATATACAATATATGACTTTTTGCGGTCCAAGTGATTGTGAAGGACAATTTATAAGTCAATACACGTTTCAAGTGTGTTCATTCCTCTGGACATTTTTCCCAAGGAAAAATAATATAAAGCATTGACCTTCCTTGGAAAAAGGCATGTATCAATAATATCCGTAAGAACAAATTTTGTATGTAATATTTATTGCATATTTTGGTAGGAAAATCGTCCATAAGAATATATTTTTTCCATGTGGTTTGTTATAACAGCATAATACGCTGATCGTGAAGATTTCTTAAAAAAATGAAAAAAAGATGCCTGGAGTCAATCAATATGAAATGAAAAAAGTTAAGAGAGTAACAAGAGACTAAACATTGCGGCAAAGTGACCGTAAATCATACTAGTTGCATCTTAGTCCAATAAAATTACGAGTCAGGTGTATTAAATGAAGCAAATTATGTTCTAGTTTAAAATGATCGATTTGTGTGTAAAGTATAGCTTGCAAGAATATCATTACGTAGTACATGTACATTCATTTGTTTTGAATTTGTGGAAAATATGCACTAATTCTTCGGCTTTCAGGTCAACAATCGTCATTCCTTTACTTTTTTGCAGGGGTTAAACAGTTTAAAAATCATTTATCCTTCGAAATACTCGTCAGAATACCAGTTTATCCGACGTGCTATTTTCTCGAGCTTGCTTTTTTTGATTTTAAAGAAAACTGCAAAAAGGCTGTAAAAGGTGGCATGGATATTATACAACCGCTTTTTTATGTGTACGATATAAAATCCCACTTTTGCATAGTTTTTGAACGTTTTATGGAAATATGGTAGATACAGTTATTCAAAACATTAATCACGTTAATACAAGAAATTTTTTGAATTGTCATTAAATTGGTGTACTGTCTTTTTTGCGGACGAATTTCATTTCCAGGAATTTTATCAATTTCAGAATTTTCATTTCCGGGAATTTCTTTTATTTCTTTTCCGGTAAAATCAAATATATCGTTTCCGAGATTTTTAAGTACTTCATTAATACATATAAATCTAAGAGATAGGAGTGCAATTTCTCTACAAAGCAGGTATAAAGATGTATCTGTTAAATGTTTCATAAAAAACTTAATAGAAGGAGTATTAAGGACTAGGTATACAAACATAATAAAATTGTCAAACTATATGGCCATTTTTCGAAAACCATGTAAACAATGATAAATAAAATTTAAAAATGTATTCTGTTCATGGTTCTTCTCCAATCTCCCTTTGGGAACACAACCAATGATGATGTACATTGTAAATATAAAAAAGATGGGAAACGGGGAATGTGTCAAAGATTTTATATGCATTTTTATATGCATAAAAATATGCATTTTTAGACATTTGAATATCATATTTCTTTTGTAACTTTGCTAAATTAAAGCGTTTTATAGAATGCAATACAATGTTCATCCAAAAATGGATTCTGCTCAAAACCCTCCTTGCAGTTTCCCGTGGTGAATAGGACTAAAATGTTGTATGAACCTAGATGAGATATTTAGAATTCTCGGAAATGATGTATAAACCTAGCAAATTAATGTTATAAAAATCCCGGAAATGATATATAAAAATTCTCGGAAATGAAAACATTTTTCCCGGAAATGATATGCTAATTCCCGGAAATGAAAATCTTCGTTTTTTGCACCTTGTTTGTATGCCAAATGACACATGACCAGTGTTCAAAAGTTTAAATACACAACTAAGTCATTAATTACAAGATTGACTTTGGATGCCTATAGTAAATTTATGTTTGTATTTGTGAAATTATTCACAAGACTTAGTAAGGTATTGAAGAAGCTATCATACGTTGTCTTTGTAAATGTAAAAAAATAAAATGATTAAAATAAAATGAAAACATAAATAGGCAATCGAAATGTTGCAAAATCGATGGCACAATAGTTTCACATCGATGTCTTCATGTCTTCCGTGTCTTCATGAAAACTTGCATTAAAAACTAAATTAAGGGACGACCATTTGATTTCGAGGGGGGCTTTGGGGGGGTGGTGGCTGGCAGTTTTGGTCGAGTCAGATTATTTATTTTCAACATTTTGCGGGTAAGAATTTATTTTTCGCCGCTTTGCGGCGAGGTTATTTATTTTCTATATACTGTATTAAAGAACCTGGGGCCAGATTATTTATTTTTTTTATTTTCTGGGTGGTTGAGGCCAGATTATTCCGAGAATCAAATGGTCGTCCCCTTAACCGATTTTAATTTAATTTTGAGGTTTGGTCAAAAATACAGCATGCAACAACGATTTGCTTATCGATATGATTTGCATTTTAGATAAATTTTCGTTCAGTACTTTTCAGAAAGAGAATTTTCGTGGGCAAAAGTCTGATTTTTTTTTAATCAAGGACATTTTGATGAAAAATGGCATGTAGAAAATTTGCTAGTTTCTAATTATTTTTATACTTCTATCAATTTTTATCATTTTTTTCTGTTTGCATCGGTTCGCTGTGTATTTCATTTTATTCAGAAACGTTACAGGTAAATGATTTTTTCTCAAATCATCAAGGTTTGTTTTTTTCACACCTGCAAGGCACATGTCAGCATTTATCCAATTAACGAAAGTAGCAATAAACAACTATGGGGGGTCGATTCTACATCAAAGGTCATATCAGAAAATTTACCTGTTGCTATTTGTTACATTTTTGTGTAATTATTTTATTTCAACATATTCCACCTTTTGTTCAATAAGTACAGGCGAAGAAATACCTTTCTTTTGGGGATTTTGTAAACATTTCGGATGCATCATTGTTGCTATCTAAAATAGATAAATAAATAATGTGCAAAAGGGAATAAAACGAAGTTTTTTTGGTAACTGCATTTTGAATGCACACTTTCAATTGCAATAGTTGGTACATCGTAGTGATCTTTAAAAGTATGGTTAATGATACGAAATTTTTGTCCAATCAAACGGTTCAAAAAACAATCATGTGATTAACACGTTGTTAAAGTATCTATGACGTATTGAGTTAACGAAAGTGATCCAGATTTGAGAAAAATCGAATACAAAAACTCGTATTTCTCTAAAACCACTCAACAGATCGAGGTCGGGGTTTCGCCAAGTGATATAGAAAAACATTCTTTACCATATATGTAATTATGGAAAAATGGTGTAGTTTCACTTTAGACATTGTTTAATGTTTCCAATTATATCATTTTCAAACACCAAAATACACATAGACTCCCATGTTACACAAATAAGATGATTCGCATGGTAAAATGGGCAGTTATTTAACAATGCGCATATGCAGAATCTAAATTGACAGTAACTTCGGTTTTTGTTATTTATTACCACTTGGCCGATGCCACTGCTGGTTGACTATTAGTCCTTGAGGATATTCACCAAACCAGTAGCCAGTATTTCGATGCTTGCAGGAAAACCGATTTTATTGGAAAACATGCAAAATCTAAATTTCAGAAAATTGTGTTCAACTTGAGGAGTATCTCCCTATTGAATAGCTCTGTCCTAATCCGATTTTGGCTTTCCTTTTTAAATAATATTCAAAATTTGTTCTCTATCAGCTTTTACATTAATTTCGGTTTATTGATTTCCAAGTGTTTTGATTTTATCTGCACTGAAGAGACATAAGTTTTCGAAATGCGGATATGCAAAAAAATTGACAGAAACTTCGGTATTTTGTTATTCAACTTTGTATTTGGTAGAATTCTGAAATGCTGGAAATTCCCCTTTTTGACGAAAATCGCTCAAAATATTCAATTTCCCATATTTTGGCGTTAAAATTACATTTCACGGTATATCAAATGTATCTTTTGAAAAGAAAGTAAATATGTTTTGTACAAAATTATGTAACGACAGGCATATTTTGGGAATTTTTCAGTTAAATTTTGTTGGGGATGGGGATAAGATTTTTGGTATTTAGAGTCATATCAATACTCTTCGTTTTTCTGAACAGTGTTTTTAGGTTATTTATGTATCGTTTAGAACAAAAAATTGGCATATCTGCAGATAAATCCTCTAGATTTGCCAGATAAAACGATTTAAAAGTGAATTTTTAACAAATCTGAAATGCTATTCCCTTTTTTCTTCAGTGTTGAACAAAATATTGAGTTTAAGCTGACAATTGGGATTTAAAAGACCAAATCATGAAAGAATTCATGTAACATTGTTATATGCATTGCACATTTTGCGTGATTTAGTTATTTTTCCCAACATAAACAAAAAATTGACAATTGTAGGGGAAAATTGTTAGGGTAGGGGTAAGATTTTTGGCATTTAGAGTCACATTATACACTCCTTGTTTTTCTAAACAATGTTTTAAGACAACTAATGTATCGCTTAAAACAATTAATTGGCATAACTGCAGATATATTCTTTAAATTTGACATATATTGCGATTTAACAGTGAACTTTAGACAAATCTGAAATCTTGAAAATTCCCTTTTGTCATCAATTTCGGGCAAAATATTAAATTTAAGTCGACTAATACTTGCATAAATAAATAATGATGTAATTCATGCAACATGTTTATATAGAACACACATTTTGCGTGTTCTGGTTATTTTTATGTGCGCAGAGACAAAAAATTGACAATTTTAGAAATTTGTTGAGGTAGGGGTAAGTAGCGTTATTTCGAATTTCGTAACTTAAATAAATTTAAATAGAAAAAAAAACTGTGTTTTAGTAATTCAAATTATTTTTTTTTTCTTATTTATGGTTCGCGCTTGCCATATATGCATAGGTAAATTAAAATAAGTGCATTTTTATTAAATGCGTATCAACATGTATAGTATAGCTTAGGCTGACAGAAATTAAATTTGCCGAAATAAGTCTTTCAAGGCCACGAAAGTATCGAATTCGCCGTTAAGTAGAATCGTCAGACAAAGCAATTTTCAAGAGAAAACATCAAAAATATTTTTTGGTACTTTACCGATTTTTCTCCTTTTACAAAAATACCTTGTTAAAGGTTTTAAAGATGTAGACAATGTAGTCCTCTTATTTTAGGATATATTTTTAGCCCTTTTTGTTTTATGGATATGAATTATTCATCTTGGATATATACGCCTCTGATTTCCTTTAAAAGATATCTGCAGAACGATATTGAATCTAACGTGACAGTACCCAAATTTCACCAAATTTTAATGTTTTTACCTTACCACTATAAAACACTACAAATAAACTTAATAAATTTACATTTTATTTTATATAGTTGCAAAAATTCTAGTTCGAAGCTGCCAGAAAAAAATTATGAGTAAATATTCCATAAAATGCACGGTTTATTTTGAACCGAGGAGAACAAAAATTGCACCAATGTTGGAAAATTGGATTTTGCTGCTATAACTGGCAATTAATTGGACCTTTTCTGTGGCCAGCACATTTCAATAAGTAGTATATATTTAAAAAGAATCAGAATTTACCTTTATTACACCTACCTAAATGATAAAATTGACTTTTTAGAAACATACATACTTATACACACGCTGCAAAACTTTTTTATCAGATTTTATTTCTCTATGGCTTATCAAAATATTTTCTTTTAAATGCATTTCTAAATGAATACCGAAGCAAGAGCCAAAAAATCAGAATGCATGGCAATATAAGTATTACATATAGACAGTGAACGTAAATGACAAGACAGTACATAAAACAAACGCCACATAAAATAAAGCACTAACAGTGTGACCCCCCTTAAAAAAAACAGGAGAAATCATGAATATAGTACTTTTGAGAGATGCATGTATGAACTATCGGTTAAATGAAGAAACAAAGAGTCGACTTCTAACCTCAAAATCCAGTAAGCGGGGATGAGACTTTATTCCTGACCTATTGAATAAATAAAAGCTGACATTCATCCTAAATACAAACTAACTACTTATTAGAAGTGTACTCTGAAATTCGTCATATGTCAATGGTTTAAATAGATTTTAAATGACGAAAAGCAAATAGGAGCGCTACAAAATAGATTAAACAATTAAGTGCACTCAGTTCAACAGTTGAGAATTATGTGCTTTTAATATGTAAGACTCAAATCTATGGCAGGTTCCAAATCAATGGCAGATTCCAAATCTATGGCAGATCCTGACGTCACTAATCCAAATCTATGGCAGATTTTGGCACTCCCAAATCTATGGCAGATTTTAAGAGTAAAATCTATGGCATATTTACTAGACACTCCCAAATCTATGACAGACTTTCACAGTGCCAAATCTATGGCAGATTTACGTAGTCCCATATCTATAGCAAATTTACGCAGCCCCAAATCTAAGGTAGATTTTTTTCACAGTGGCAAACAATCGCAGATTAGTAAATACAATAAAGCATATTTTCAAAATGAGAAGGAAATCTAACTCATTTATACTAACAACATAAACGAGTACGTAGCGAATTACTGTCAATTTAATTTACTCAGATGGCAATTTCGACAACTTATATGTGTCTAAATTGCAAATGAAATCGAAACATTAAAAAGACCGTAAAATGAATTAAGTGGATAGAAAAGAATAACAAATATGATTATATAATCTTAATTGAAAGCCAAAATAAGCTAAATGCTAATATTTGCACCATAGAGATTCTCGTTAGTTGTAAACACAATTTACAAATTAACAATATTCCAGACATAGTAAGTTTTCATATATTCTTTCTTTCTTTCTGGTCAGCACCGAAGTAATGACTAAATAGCCGAATAGACCAACACTTTTACCATTTCAACACACAAGTTGACATATTAGCTTTTGATTTTATTTAATTCTTCAGCTTATATATCATACTGTGATGTAAAAAAATTGAACAAATAAATAGATGATTTGCCAATTACTGAAGTTCTTGTCACTTCTAGTCAAATTTTGTGGTTTTTTGGTCAAACCTTCAAAGGGAAGTAACTCCTACGTCGGACAAACAAACACTTAATTTAAACATGCACATTTGTTTTAAAGTATGGTCTTCGTGATTAGCCAGTCTGTACAGAGTAGTTCCCTACACACTATTTATGATATTCTGTAGTAAGGGACCGACCATTTAACCTGAAGGGGGGGGGGTTATGGTTTTTTTTCTGGAGAGAAACAATTTATTTTTTTCACGTGTAGCAACACAATATTTTTTCCAAAATAAACATTATTTTTTTGGTCAGAAAGCCTCCTTCAGAAAACTTTTTTTCATCAATTTGGCAGCCAAAATATTTTTTTCACAAAAAATCGGCCCAAAAATATTTTTTAGAAAAAAAACATAGCCCCCCCCCCCTTCGGGTTAAATGATCGGTCCCTAAGTTTGCATATTTTCGAAGTTTAAATACTTTGAACTTAGGGGTACTGCTAAAGTGAGAAACGCAA
>MJUU01046337.1:77034-101394 GCA_002080025.1 Modiolus philippinarum | reverse complement strand
TTTTATTAAAATTAAACATCAAAAGTTTGCGTTTTTTTCTTCAATGTGCCACCGCACCAATGCACTTTGCCTGTTTCTTCGACGGTCTGGTACTTAAAATGGACTTCCAAAGGGCTATTGTGACAAAATTTAGTTTAAAACAAGTATGTCCTACTGTTAATTTCTTATCGCAATTGGTCATCGGGTCAGAGGCGGACCAGTCAGTCATAACTTGTAAAGTGGACAACCAAAAATCACCTTTAATTTACCAAGTCGTTTCAGAGATCCCTGTGTCCTTTCAATACTAATTTTCTAAGCTTTATCATACCTCCCGCTTGAAAAGTTGGGGTATATAGTGATGGGGGTGTCTGTCCGTTCGTCCTTCCATCCGTCTTTCCGTCCGTTCGTTACACCTTAGGGTACCCATCTCTTATCTGCTACTCCTCCTGAACCAGTGAAAATTTTCATGAAACTTTTACACAGTCAGTATGACATAATGTAGATATTCATCTCCTATTTCAGAATTTTATTTGATTGATTTTGGGGTTTACAATAGCAAAACATGGNCATGCCTTGCAAGGACCCCCAAGACAGCAGCACGTCTGGCACTAGATTCAAGCTGTCTTGGTGTCCTTGCACTGCAAGAACAGCATGCCTCTATTAATGTTATCGTTAACGCATTTATTTGGTACAATACGGTAATTAATTTAAAACGAACACACCGCTTTACTATAAGTAGGGCACACAATCAATTAAAGATGACAGTCATGGTTCACTTGGACACCACGTGATTTAATTCATCATTCATGTGTATTGTGTATTTATATATATATTCATGGATTACTAAAATTGAAATAGTAAGTAAACATGTACTTTGCTTTAAGATATTACATAGTAATTTAGATAATAACTTGAAAGATACTGATACATAAATAGAGCATGTGGCTAGTTTAAATTTGTATTTGTGGCGGTTCTCAATTTAGTAATAAGACGAAAAGCGTGTTTGCTACTGGAATTCCCCCAAAGTCATGGGAGCAAATAGCTATACTGGCTGTTAAAATTGTATCTGTATACCTGTTTGCTGTTGGAGGCGACCGAATTGCATTTAGTGAATCGTGACATCCCGTCAATTTGGTGTCATTATATTTAGGTGAATTTGTTAAGTATTTCATGGTGAACGGGCTAACGAGCGAACAGACATGCGGACAGACACCGTAATCAATCAAATGTGCATGGATTATTGCGTCAAAAAACTACATTTATACTACCGGTAAAATGAATGAATTTATTAAAATTTAACTTGTAATAGAAAAAAATACAGAAAACAAAGAAGTTTGTAATAAAATTACAAGAGTAGAAAGTATTTGCATTTTCTTTTCTTCTTTCGTTCTGTCTGAGCGTTTATATAGTGTTAGGTCTGAACAATCGAATTTAATCGTCCCTTTATATAATGTAAGCCCTTGTACGGCTTTTTAATGTTCTATAAAATTTCAAAGGACTAATTATCTTGAATAGTTTCCCTTACAAAAAGTCTTGGCCATAGAATTCTCTTTTAGAAGTACTGAACATTAAAAAAAAATATTTACCGTGGTTTTAAATGTTTTTATTTGCCGTATTCGAGGGTAAATATTTGCCGTGTCACACTTATGAAAATTGATAAAAATAAAAAGTGCAAGTATAATTCTAATTTCTGTTTCCTCGTAACTGATATCAATTTCCCGAACTCCCATACATGGTACCCTCAGTCTATTCTCTTTTTGATTTGATGAATAACAATTTGACACCGTTGTACAATTTTACAATGAACATTTTTATTTCATTGAAGACCATCAAAATACCTTTCTGAATTTTTAGATGGGTATCACTGATTTTCAGCAAAAAAGGGATCAACCAATGCAAGCCTGCCAAAACTTAATAAGAAAAAGTTGCATGTGATCGGGATACTAGATAACAGGAAATTAGATTACTATTTTAGATTTCAACCCTACACACTTCTATGAAATACAGCCTAACTTTACAGCGTTAATATTTCCTCACAATTAACACTTGTACACTTATTCAGCAGATCGTGTGTCGGACACTTAATTCAACTTTTTGCCATGTTGATCACTAAAACAGGGTTAAAATATTAGTAATTTTCTATTATTATTTACCGCTTTTACAACACAAAATGTGTCTCTAATCATCCCACTTCGATGTCCACTGTTGCAAACGTGCAGTATCATTTGCTGTATCATCCGAATTATTGATTTCTTCTCGTTTGATAGCATTTCGTTCGTTTCGTTTCGTCATATTTCGTTTCTTCAATTTTTCATTTCGTTTCGTTTCGCTACATTTCGTTTCGTTTCGTCATATTTCGTTTCGTTTCGTTGCATTTCGTTTCGTTTCGTTTCGATTGCGTTTCTCACTTTAGCAGTACCCCTTTCTTAGTCACTGAGAATACAGTTCAAGTTACAAATGTAGTACACTTGTTCATTTGTTTTACCTAAAACAAGTAGCAGTTTAAAGCATGGTACGCACTATTTTGGGATTGGGTTTTGAATTACGTTGCTGACTAAACGTCTGCTAAAGGTTAAACTATCATAACTTTTGATTAATTTTTTTGGTTTGTTTTCAAAAGCATGGAACCATTCTGTCCCCCTGAGATTTTTCAAAAATTTACCTCCCTTATGGGTTTTGCTAAATTCATTCTGTTGATTGCAGAACTGGCAAATGGTGTTCAGTTTTCAGTACATTTGTTTTTACAGCATCCGTTTGCCATAGATTTAGAAATAGCGAAATATCACATTGACAATTGGAAAAAGATTCGCAAAAGCAAAATATGTCATAGAATTATGAATATATGTGTATTTATAGAGGATTTAACCAGACATTAATATTCAAATGTCTTTGATGTTATGAAGCCAAAAATACATTCGTTTTTAGCTTTTGTATTTAAAATCAAACTCCATTTATTCTGTATTTCGTCCCAAACTTAGTAATAATTCAATCTGTCATCGATTTTGAAATAAATAAACTGACATAATTATAATTAAATCTAATAGGTAACCTGCTATAGATTTGGAAAAAACCAAAACCTGCCATAGATTTGCAGGCAGTGTACTCTGCCATAGATTTGGAGCGACACATCCTTTGTCACGTCACTGTCTGCAATAAATTTGGAACCTGCCATAGATGTGAACCAACAATTATACTGCATTTTAAAGTTGCAAATTAAAACAGGCGATACTGTTATTATACAGAATAAATGTTAGTAAAAGCATTATTGAAACAAATTTGAAACATACTGAGAGAAGTTTAATTGCTCCGATAATAGAAGGGGAAAACTATGAACAAATATAATTAAATTACTGTAAATTATGTTTCTTTTGAAATATTTGTTATCATCATGAAACCCTTACCTAGTTTGAAAAATATAGTGGTGAAAGGGATATAATCCAAATTCGTTTAACATATTCGTTTAACATATTCTGTTAAACATATAACGTTTAAGGGTATATCCAACTGTTTCCTGCTATATTGTCATTTTCATAATTTTTGGATTATGCTGTTAAACAAGTGCCGAGGATTCCAAAAATAACAAGAAAATATTGGGTCGCCGATTTTGTTTCTATGGAAATCGACCTGAAATATTGACCATTTTTGCGTTTTTTTTTTAAGAAAAATTAAGTTATAGTTATAAATTTAATTTTATCTACTCGGCACCAGAGCAACAGAAAAACAAAGTTAAGGTTTTAAGGATTTACAGAAAAATTGATTTGATGAAGGAAATATGTTATTATTTCAGAGTTTGTAGCACGTATTACGAAAAAAAAATTCACGAAATAGTGAATTACACAGTAAAATTTACAATATTTTAAAGACTTCTCATTTTGTCGATTTTATGAAATTCTGATATTGTGCTCTTCTAATAATAAGCCTATCAAAAATGGCAAAAGCAGTACAGGTCACCGAGTTAGTTTAAGAGTAAATCATAAAAATACTAGTATGCAACTTTTAACAACTCTCCCGTCGGTAACCCGCAGAAATTCCTCCGAATTGGAAGGCACAAATTACCTTTCCTCAAAAAACAATCGGAATCACTTTGTGACGTTACAGTTATCAACGTCATATACCCGGGAAACACTGTCATCTTCTGTGTTTTTATTATCTCCCATGAAACTATTGGATATGCCCTTAAGTTGGTTCTTAAGTTTTTGTAAGGTGCTTATTCGGAAACCTCTATTAGATAGTAAGTTATGGCAAGTGTTCAGAAGTTAAAATATTTGAGTCAAATTTATTTAAGAGTGTTCTAACAGCTTGCTGATTTCATGACAAAAAGTACTGATTTTTATTTCTGAAAATGGCAGAAGCATAAATATATAAATTGAATTTCTTACGAGATAAAATATGTTTGAGGTTATTTTTAATCCAAGATGCTATCAGAAAAAAGTTGGTACACCAATTTCACAATTTCTGTAGTTTCCGGTTATTATTTAAACCCGTCTCATTTGTTGTAGATGGGTTGTTGACATCTATACCAAAATAACAGGTCATGCTAGTTCTTATAACAGGCTTAAGTTTTTTACTTTTGTACTATGAAATATATGTACTTACGATATTTTATTAGCTGGACCATTTCATTGATTGATAATAAACAGTATAACCACAAAAATAGGATCACAGTTTAGGCAAAAGTAATTTTTTATGGTCGTCGCACGAACTTTATTTCATTACGGTAACACATTCCTGTAGACTCGCTCTTAAATCTTTTAAGTTTAAGTCTCTTTGGGAGAGATAAATTTATCCCAGTCATTTCAATATATGCAAATAAATACAAAAATTACAAAAAATCATTTGAAGCACATCTTGAATGAATATTACAATTTACAAGCCACTCTGTCTCAGATTGGTGCAATTTGGTACCCTGTACAATTCTGGTACTTCCACGTTATATGAAGATGAATATTAATAAATAATACCAATCCAATTCATTTCGTATTGCAAGATTACCGAAAAACAGCTTGTCAATAAGGTTTCCAGACATAATGCTTTGGGGGTCTCCAAAGACCATATATGAAATATTTGAAGATAGGTGTAGTTTTTCAACTCATGCATGTATGTTCCAAAAATAAATATACATGATATGTCACCGATCATCTTTTTCTGATATCTGGCTTTTAAAATCCGGACAAATTGTGAGTTTTCCGACATTTACAAAGTGTCATGGAAATCACTATTCCGGAGTTCTTTTCTAATTTTTGGCACGAAGAATTTCACTTCGAAAAGTTCTGGTACTTTAATTTCGTACTTAAATACTTACAAACGTCAATAAAACATCAATTATGTTTAGAATACGATTGGGGATTGCAATGGCTCCATGATTACCAAATAAAACTGTGAGTTTTGTAAAGTTCAGCTATTGTGTTCTGCTGTTTTGATTGCACTGAAGATTTACCGGGACCGGGATAGAATTTGGCCGTCGCCGGGACACCGGAAGTGGACCGGCGAATTTCAAAAGTGGGCGGAGCACTGGCAAATGTAAATAACAACAACCATTATACAAAGAATATATAGTCAACTATCAGAACTTGCTTACTGTTGGGCTATTTTTTCTTTTTTTTTTGATATAATTTGTCATTGATAGTTATGAGAGATATTTTACGGGAAAGGGGGTTTATTCGCGGAAAGTGAATAAATATGGAGTTATATCTTTGTTACTTTATTATGACGTCAGACTAAAAAGCCAGAGAATCAAGTCAATTCCGAATACGACTCGTGTTTCGTTATATGCACCAATCGAATACGCCGAGTATTAGTGTCGATCTACCCATGTCTATCTTCCCTAAATCTAGATTCAATTGATCAAATAGTAACAGATTCTTTACAACTTGTGCAAAGCTTTGCTAATTCATTATGACGTCACACGGAAAAGCCAGAGAATCAAGTTAGTTCCGAATCCGACTTTCTTTACAACCTTGTGCAAAGCTAGGGAAATATCTGCAAGTATTGATTGTGTATGTACGCTCCTTTTTATGATGAATCTATTCAACCTTCGGCAATTCTGAAGTAGTTGCGACGACTGTTGGTAAAAATGTTGTATTTCAGATCTTCAAATCACAAAGTGCTCGGCTATTTATTCAACTTTATATTTCCGCTCTGATTGCATCCATCTCCTAGTTTTATAAAAGATGACAGATGTGCTAAGATAACGATGACGACAAAAAGTACCAAATATTCTTGAACTTGTAAATGTTAGATAAATATTAATAGTAAATTAGTATTTGTCTTTTATATTGTTGCATGCTAGATATATCAATAAATAATGTATATATTTCATATAAAGGAGAAGACTATATAGATACTTTTTGGATGTTTTAGAGCACAATTATTTCGTTTAAACTACAAATCTTCCAAATGGACTTTTTGTACCTACATTTGAAAAAAAGTTCCCCAAAATAAAGCTCTATATCAAAATAAAAGAAATACATGGTAATTAAAAATGAAAGGATATAAAGTAAATACACACGAGAAACTAGAGAATGATATGCTCCCGTGCAAGGTTGAATAAAATTGGGATTTTTTAGTATTATTTGTGTCTGTAAGACACATATGATGCCCCCGCTAGACACGTGTTATCCTAGTTTGCACAGATAAACTATGTACCCTCTATTACTAAATCACCAAAATATTAAAAAGTGGAACAATTTATATTTTTTAAAAAAAATGAACCGAAATCAAAATAAATACCACATGCACATCTTCAAAATACCAGTAGGTACAAATGAACTGCAATATAAAAGCTTCCTAGCATCAAACTGTAGGAGGAGTTGTGCAGACAATCTGTGCACCCTCTATTTATAATTCACTCAATAAATGACTAAGTTCAACAATGTCTATTTTTTCCAAAAATGCAACAAAATCAAAATCCTTCCCACATGCTCATCTTCAATATAGGTACAAATTATCTGCAAAATATGAACTTCCTAGCATAAAAACTGTAGGAGGAGTTGTGCGGACAAACTATGTACCCTCTATTACTAAATCACCAAAAAATTGACTAAGCTCAACAATGTATAATTTTTACAAAAATCGACCAAAAACAAAATCCTTACGACATGCACATCTTCAATGTAGGCACAAAAGATCTGCAAAATAAAAACTTCCTAGAATCAAAACTGTAGGAGGAGTTGCGCGGACAAACTATGTACCCTCTATTACTAAATCACCAAAAAATGACTAAGTTCAACAATGTATATTTCTGACAAAAATTAACCAAAATGAAAATCCTTATTACTTATTCGCGGCAAAGTGAATAAATATGGAGTTATATCTTTGTTACTTTATTATGACGTCAGACTAAAAAGCCAGAGAATCAAGTCAATTCCGAATACGACTCGTGTTTCGTAATATGCACCAATCGAATACGCCGAGTATTAGTGTCGATCTACCCATGTCTATCTTCCCTAAATCTAGATTCAATTGATCAAATAGTAACAGATTCTTTACAACTTGTGCAAAGCTTTGCTAATTCATTATGACGTCACACGGAAAAGCCAGAGAATCAAGTTAGTTCCGAATCCGACTTTCTTTACAACCTTGTGCAAAGCTAGGGAAATATCTGCAAGTATTGATTGTGTATGTACGCTCCTTTCTATAATGAATCTATTCAACCTTCGGCAATTCTGAAGTAGTTGCGACGACTGTTAGTACAAATGTTGTATTTCAGATCTTCAAATCACAAAGTGCTCGGGTATTTATTCAACTTTATATTTCCACTCTTATTGCATCCATCTCCTAGTTTTATAAAAGATGACAGATGTGCTACGATAACGATGACGACAAAAAGTACCAAATATTCTTGAATTTGTAAATGTTAGATAAATATTAATAGTAAATTAGTATTTGTCTTTTATATTGTTGCATGCTAGATATATCAATAAATAATGTATATATTTTATATAAAGGAGAAGACTATAAAGATACTTTTTGGATGTTTTAGAGCACAATTATTTCGTTTAAACTACAAATCTTCCAAATGGACTTTTTGTACCTACATTTGAAAAAAAGTTCCCCAAAATAAAGCTCTATATCAAAATAAAAGAAATACATGGTAATTAAAAATGAAAGGATATAAAGTAAATACACATGAGAAACTAGAGAATGACATGCTCCCGTGCAAGGTTGATTAAAATTGGGATTTTTTTAGCATTTTTTGTGTCTCTAAGACACATATGATGCCCCCGCTAGACACATGTTATCCTAGTTTGCACAGATAAACTATGTACCCTCTATTACTAAATCACCAAAAAATTAAAAAGTGGAACAATTTATATTTTTGAAAAAAAAATGAACCGAAATCAAAATAAATACCACATGCACATCTTCAAAATACCAGTAGGTACAAATGAACTGCAATATAAAAGCTTCCTAGCATCAAAACTGTAGGAGGAGTTGTGCAGACAATCAGTGCACCCTGTATTTATAATTCACTCAATAAATGACTAAGTTCAACAATGTGTATTTTTTCCAAAAATGCAACAAAATCAAAATCCTTCCCACATGCTCATCTTCAATATAGGTACAAATTATCTGCAAAATATAAACTTCCTAGCATAAAAACTGTAGGAGGAGTTGTGCGGACAAACTGTGTACCCTCTATTACTAAATCATCAAAAAATGACTAAGTTCAACAATGTATAATTTTTACAAAAATCGACTAAAAACAAAATCCTTACCACATGCACATCTTCAATGTAGGCACAAAAGATCTGCAAAATAAAAACTTCCTAGAATCAAAACTGTAGGAGGAGTTGTGCGGACAAACTATGTACCCTCTATTACTAAATCACCAAAAAATGACTAAGTTCAACAATGTATATTTTTGACAAAAATTAACCAAAATGAAAATCCTTATTACTTATTCGCGGCAAAGTGAATAAATATGGAGTTATATCTTTGTTGCTTTATTATGACATCAGACTAAAAAGCCAGAGAATCAAGTCAATTCCGAATACGACTCGTGTTTCGTAATATGCACCAGTCGAATGCGCCGAGTATTAGTGTCGATCTACCCATGTCTATCTTCCCTAAATCTAGATTCAATTGATCAAATAGTAATAGATTCTTTACAACTTGTGCAAAGCTCTGCTAATTCATTATGACGTCACACGGAAAAGCCAGAGAATCAAGTTAGTTCCGAATCCGACTTTCTTTATAACCTTGTGCAAAGCTAGGGAAATATCTGCAAGTATTGATTGTGTATGTACGCTCCTTTTTATAATGAATCTATTCAACCTTCGGCAATTCTGAAGTAGTTGCGACGACTGTTGGTAAATATGTTGTATTTCAGATCTTCAAATCACAAAGAGCTCGGGTATTTATTCAACTTTATATTTCCACTCTTATTGCATCCATCTCCTAGTTTTATAAGAGATGACAGATGTGCAAAGATAACGATGACGACAAAAAGTTCCAAATATTCTTGAACTTGTAAATGTTAGATAAATATTAATAGTAAATTAGTATTTGTCTTTTATATTGTTGCATGCTAGATATATCAATAAATAATGTATATATTTTATATAAAGGAGAAGACTATATAGATACTTTTTGGATGTTTTAGAGCACAATTATTTCGTTTAAACTACAAATCTTCCAAATGGACTTTTTGTACCTACATTTGAAAAAAGTTCCCCAAAACAAAGCTCTATATCAAATTAAAAGAAATACATGGTAATTAAAAATGAAAGGATATAAAGTAAATACACATGAGAAACTAGAGAATGACATGCTCCCGTGCAAGGTAGAATAAAATTGGGATTTTTTAGTAATATTTGTGTCTGTAAGACACATATGGTGCCCCCGCTAGACACATGTTATCCTAGTTTGCACAGATAAACTATGTACCCTCTATTACTAAATCACCAAAAAATTAAAAAGTGGAACAATTTATATTTTTGAAAAAAATGAACCGAAATCAAAATAAATACCACATGCACATCTTCAAAATACCAGTAGGTACAAATGAACTGCAATATAAAAGCTTCCTAGCATCAAAACTGTAGGAGGAGTTGTGCAGACAATCTGTGCACCCTCTATTTATAATTCACACAATAAATGACTTAGTTCAACAATGTGTATTTTTTCCAAAAATGCAACAAAATCAAAATCCTTCCCACATGCACATCTTCAATATAAGTACAAATTATCTGCAAAATATTAACTTCCTAGCATCAAAACTGTAGGAGGAGTTGTGCGGACAAACTATGTACCCTCTATTACTAAATCACCAAAAAATGGCTAAGTTCAACAATGTATAATTTTTACAAAAATCGGCCAAAAACAAAATCCTTACCACATGCACATCTTCAATGTAGGCACAAAAGATCTGCAAAATAAAAACTTCCTAGCATCAAAACTGTAGGAGGAGTTGAGCGGACAAACTATGTACCCTCTATGAAAAATTAAAAAAAATGACTAAGTTCAACAATGTATATTTCTGACAAAAATGCACCAAAATCAAAATCCTTATCACATGCACATCTTCAATATACGTACAAATGATCTGCAAAATAAAAATTTTCTACCATAAAAACTGTAGGAGGAGTTGCGCGGACAAACCATGTACCCCCCTCGAATGGACGGACGGAAGACGGACGGACGGACGGACAGGGGTAAAACAATATGCCCCCATAAACAAATCCCGAAATTGAAGAAAAATTTGACCATTTTGACAGCGCATCTTTCTTCGGTGCAGATACAATTAAAACAATTAGACGACAGAAAATCAAAATATGTTTTGATACATAAAAGTATAGATAACGTAATAAGTCTAAAAGTAAGGCCAAAATCAGTCATCGATAGAATTTTTACTATTATTTCAGTTGGATTTGTTCAACCTATGTTGATTTAATCCCTCAAGAAATTCTTTGGCCGTCATCATAACGTCATTGAAAGATATGACATGTCAGTATCCCAAATGAAAGTGGACATTTTCAGATAGATTCACGTCTTCCCGGATTAGACTACCGATTTTACAATTCCCTAGATTGACTCACTAACATTGTGACGGGTGCTGTTAATAGAGCAGGACATGCTTACCCTTCTGGAGCACCTGATGTCACTCTCACTTTCACACTGTGAGTGCCTTTATGTTAAATGTTGTGAATTTTAAATATGTGCTTTGTATCTGTCTAACCTCATTGTTTTCTGTGTCTAGGGTCATTGTTTTGACCGTATGTCTTTGGACTTCGATTTTTTGTAAATTCCACTCCTTTGTTCCTTCGGTATTCTACAGCCGGTGTTTCAATATGTAGTAAACTGTCACTTTGATTGTTTTATAAAAAGATTAATATTTTTAAAATTACTCTTTCTATTATAATATCCACATTTGGACAAGGTCTTATCACTTAGCTGATCTATATCTTCTTTCGTATGAGACCAAGTTCTTACAAGGGCTAACAAAGGAACAACAAAAACAATTAGCCCAGTCCTTTAATTTCAGCTTCGGCTACATAGAAAATGTACTTTCTCTTAATTATCCAAAATCTATCCAATTGAGCTTGGAATTAGACTACTGATACACCGACTTCAGCTTCGTACTACGAAGATGGACGTTTGAAATCTAAGCTATATGACAAACGTGATGATTTTAACTACCCAATTTTGAACTTTCCCCTTCTGAGCAGCAATATACCTATCTCTCCAGCCTATGGAGTGTACATTTCACAGTTGATTTGTTACAGTCGAGCATGTGGTTAATACAGTGATTTGCTGAATAGACCAAAAATACTGTCAAAAAGCTGCTTAGTCAGGGATTTGTTCAGCCTTTGTTACTTTCGTCCCTTCACGAATTCCATGGCTGTCACCATGACATCATTGACAGATATGACGTGTCTGTGTCTCAAAGAAAAACGGTATTTTCAGCTAGATTTTACGTCTTCATGGATTTGACATAACCAGTTTTGACTCACTGATAGTGCCGCTAGCGGAGCAAAACATGCTTACCCTTCCGGAGCACCTGATGTCACTCCCGGTTTTCATGGGAGTTCACACTATGAGTTCCTCAGTTCTTAATGTTATCTTTTTATTTCCGTGCATTGTAGCTGTCTCGTGTCCTTGTTTTGTCTTTTGGTTTCTCTGTTGCTGTTTTTGCCATGTTTTTGGACTTCGATTTTTGTGGTCATCGCTTCCCTAGTTCTTTCGAAATTCTGCCGCCGTTGTTTTGTACTAGAGATATAAATTCTTTGATACTCAGGGTGTTTAGAGTTTGTCATTGGGAAGTGACAGACCGTTCGAATGTTTTATGTCTCATAAAAAAACATCTAAACTTCAGTACATTTGTATATATAACGCGTAGTGAAATTTACTGCAATTTTATTTCTTTCTATTTGATTTAAAAGGAATGTAGCTTTTAGTGAATAATGTTTACTCGTCTTAAGCAGCGAATCAGACGTCCAAATCTGTTTTATAAGTTGTGGTCATGGTGCTAATACTATATGTCTTGCAGCTTTCAGTTTCAAATTAATTCAAGGCAGATAGCAGAAAACACCTTAAATACCTGAAAATTACGTGCAACAATTCACAAATAAACTTAACAAGAATCACAAATACAAAACAAAAGGCATATAAAAGAAGAGCAAGACATTTTACCGGCACTAGAAAAACCAAGAGGAAGGGTCAAATCAGTTAAATGGTGAAAAAAAGGATATGGAGTAAATGCACATGAGACAAAGTCTCTACAAATACATGGTAAAAACAAGCAAAGGAACAACGCTTTTATTGTTGTTCTTCATCTTGAAGTCACCATGAGGCCTTCAACAATGAGCTTTGCTCATACCTCATAGTAAGTTCAAGACGGCCCCTAGCACCGGTTTAAGAGGAATTCTTTGCTAATTGTCGAGCAACGCTACATCCATGTCTTTCTTGGTCATGGGTGCGGGATTGTCAACAAACATCAATTAAACTGGCAAAGTGCTCTTACAATCACTGTCATCCTTTGCCCGACAAAAGCACTAGTGTCTTAAGCTAGTGGACAACTACAACATATAGACAAACACAGGGCACTCATCAAGTCGAATGTAAGAAAACTTGGCGTTATAAAATAGTGAAATGTGGGCACTTAAAACAGGTGGTCTGGATTACATTTCGAAAATTACAAAAATAATTGCCAAAATTTGAAAGTATCAATAGTATATCCATATGAGAAATTCTCTCACGCACAAGTACACCATAACTGAAAAATATGGAGAGCATACATCTCTCGCACGGGGAATCGTTTTACGGACTCCACACTGCAGGAGAGACAAACTCCAGTCGTAAATGGTGAATAAAAGGATATGGAGTAAATGCACATGAGACAAAGTCTCTACAAATACATGGTAAAAAACAAGCAAAGGAACAACGCAAAGACTTTTAACTTATTATTTCTGTTTTAATTTTGTTGGTCATCTCTTTTTTGTACTTCTGAAAACGTTTTACTTTAAGATTGTTACTGCAGTATTATTGTGCCACATATATGCTTCAAGACTAGTTACTTTGATAAAAAGAACCATTAAAACATACACAAGTACTTTTTAGGATTTATTATCTTTACTTTTCATGTAGTTATATTCTTAGCTAAAGTCTCTTTATCATCATAGAAGCCGTCTTCATGCTACCATTCCAGTACATTTTATATCTGCCATTAACATTTGCATTCAAGAACGCATTGAAGCATGCCCCGTGGAACCACCATCCTCCACCATAAACTGCAGCACAATTACGTCCCCAAGGATCATAATCTATGTCCACAGCTGAAAATTTATATCCATCATGAGGCGATAAATTGTCACCTATAAATACAAATTTTGGTGTATTATACCTTTGTCTGACTTATACTAAAATTATCCACGATTCGGATTTTCACAAAATATTCATAGAGTTTTTGACAACGTTCTCTGGTAGCGTATAAATCAATTGTTGCCGTTTAATTACTATGGTAACTTATATTTCCAATGTGACAGATTTGCACTATATGTGTTTTTGTCTCTTTGGCGCTGGCTCTTGATAATCTCTTTCGGTTACCTCGGTATTTTGTTATTAGGTAATTTTTGTTTTATGACTCCCATTTTATAGATTCTGAAATAGATTACATCACAAGATCCCATTCCTAACCATGATACCACCAAATCCAATAGAGATAGTTAAATCTTAATTGTGAGGCTTGCCGAACGTTTTGAAAACATAATTTAACTTTCGAGAGTGGTTAAATATGGTGATAATCGGGATAAAGTGATATAATCTTTTCTTAAAATGATTAATAATAAACTCAGAATACAAAAAAATTGTATTCCGATTAGATTTAGCAGGAAAAATCACATGTCTTCATATAACAAATGTTCATTTTGAATATGAAAATTAATTGAATCGGTCAGAACCAGTCTTACTTCACATATCAATACAGGAATATATTATTTTTATATAGATTGATATATTGCGTATGTAAGTTTAATGATTGAATGGGAGGTATCATATGCTGCAAAGCAAAAACATTGATATATGGTGTGAGGTTCCTCACTGTGTTGAAGACCGTACGGTGACCCCTAGATGTTTTGCTTTGGGTCGTTTTAACCTGGATATGGGATGTTGTCTCCTTGACATTTACCCCATTTCCTTTCTTTTTCATATTGATATGTTATTATTTTATATCAGATTCCATGATTGGTATAGAAGTGGTCAGGTGGTATTCATTTATTCTGTCAGTCAATATCACGATATTGACCGGTCCCAATTTTCTGATAATGACCGGTAGCGTAAACTGTGCTTTATGAATTGTATTCACAATACAGTACAGTTGTTTTTTTTCAACAAACATATTAAATGAAGTGTTTAATGTGACTATAATCAAATTGAAATTTCCATAACAATACCTTTTAATATTTTTTAATTTCTATTTATTTATTTATTTTTTTGATAAGTTAATGTTAACAAAATAAAATGTGATACAATATAGAAATAACAAATACGCAAAATTTCAGATGACTGTTGTATAGCGTAAAAGTACAAATTGTTTTGTTTAATTTAGAGATGGGTTGTTTGACTTTTTCATTGTAAAAAGAAAGATAGGGAAAAAATCCCGTATATTTTATGTGAGTGACTTTAAACAGGATATGGTTTCAACTGATGAAAAATGAACTGTAAATGTTCTTCAATAAAATAAACACAATAGTTACTGATATAGAGAGAATTATCACGCTATAGACTGCCCTTGTGATATCGATATGGACTGACATCTCGATAATACCCTCGCCTACGGCTCGGGCATTATCCAGGTGTCAGTCCATATCGCTATCCCTTGGGCAGTCTATATCTTGTGATAATTCTCTCTATATAAGTAACTATTATATAATTAACTCATATATGTCCTTTCATGCAGAAAGTTCAAGCCTCTGCATTGGATAAATATTAAATTAAGACGATTAGTCTTATAATTATGAGAGTATAAATTTGATTTATTGCTTGGTTTGTAAATTCGAATACTAGTATTTCAATTATTAAGTATACCATTTTAAAATTATTCAGTCGTTAAATGCTGTTGTACCAACAGAAACTTTAGAGAAATCATCATTTTAAGTTCAGCTTATCAAAATACCACATTAAGGAATATTGGGAGGGTTCCTTTATTTTGATCTCAGCCTTATTATTCTTCAACACCAATAACTGCTCCAACGATTTGGATACCTTCAGCAATTATTTGTGTGTGTTGGAAAAATAAGTAATTATATTAAATTACACTATTGCAATATGTTTAAAAATCCTAATTCAGAATAAAAATGCTGCAAAGATTTATTCCGTGATTCAAGATGCCACTGCATCCGCCTGGTCCAGCAAGTTTGTCTTTACTGATAACTTGAATACATTCTCTAGTAGAAATCAGCACTCGGTTTCAATCAAAAGTGTTCACCAGTAAAACACTTTACACTTCATATTTTACTATATAAACATGCATAGATATCTCTCGGTGAGCGAAAATATGCGACAAATAACTTGGTCTAAACGTAGAGAGACAAAAAGAGAACTAAATGTTGAATAACTTGCAAAAGATAAATCTTCATTTTATTTGGAAACTTGCAATATCAAATTTGCAAAATTTTGTTTAAACTAAAGAGCATCTCCTTCTCGCATAGCTCCGTTCTTATCTGATTTTTAGATCTTTTTGTTAATTTGTTCTCTATCAGCTTTTACACACATTTTGATATATTGATTTTTTTATCTGCACTGAAAAGACATAAGTTGTCAAAATGCACATATGCAGAAACTAAATTAACAGTAACTTTAGTGTGATTATTATTTGGTCCTTAATATTGAAAAAGACATTTATTTCTTAATTCACTCGTAGAACACTTCAATTAATATTATGTTTTTACAAAAACGTATTATTTTTATTATAGACTTTAGAATATGGAAAATAATAAGAAGAATAATCACACGATATATCAAAAGATTTTTTTAATTAGTTTTGTTTTTGTGAGTTGAACATGGGCCACATTTTTTTTTTCGAGAATATTTTGGATTTAAAATATGTCATAAATGTGAATTAAAATATAGGGTTATTTGAAGAAATAACAAAACCACCATATCCAACTTTGAGGAAGAGTCAAACATAAATGTTTTTAAATAAAAAGAAATGAAAGAAATGAAAAGGATTCCAATGCCAATTCCCAATAAATAATTAGAAATATTTTAGAAAAATAAATAAAAATCAGAATATGTCAATTTAAAACTTAAAAATAAAGGATCAAGTTAATGGTTTATTTATCCAATTCGGATTAAAGTGACTTCAAGGTACTTTTTTGTCAATTATGTTAAATTTTACAATAAAAATCTAACTTTACATGGTTAAAAAAACCTTGCATCTCATCTTACTGTTTTTTTTTATTTTGTTTTTGTTTTTGTTTTTGTTTTGTTTTTTTTTATCTATCAAATTCTGGGTCGTGAGATAAAAATAATAGAAAATCGACGAATGATATAAGACACTTATATTTTACTTGAAAAAAATCGCTTAAATGGCTTTTTGTTCAGTTTTTTTTATGTCTATTTTTTGGTTTTTTGTTTGTTAGTAGGAAAAATGAAAGGATATGGAGTGAATGTACATGTGACAAAAACGCACACGATACACAGAAAACTCCAGTTTGTTTGTTTGTTCGTTTGTTTTTGTTTTTGCTATAAGGGATCTATTAGATTTGAAATATTCACGGCCTTCCAAATAATTTAAATTTAACTGAACTTGAAAGGCATATGTTGTCGACATGGGACTAAATTTAGAAATAGAGCTGTCGGCAAAGCCAGACTAATACCCCCGCAACTGCATTTTAGTACCAAGACTTGTCATTTTGAAATTTGACCTTCAGCCACATGGTAATTGGAAAGTAAATCTAACAGAAATAAAGCCTGTCAGGACTGAAATTACAGGTTTTCTTCATATCTGGTACTTCATTTAAAGGGTAATACATTAAATATTATATAATTCGGTGGATAAAAAGCTGATTTAACCAAGCTTTCGGCACAAAATGTGCAAGGATTTACTATCATTAAGGTAAAAGGTCAAAGTCAAGGTCACAGTGACCTAAATTTGGTATGCGACACATCGTCTTCCCATAGTGCATCTACACACCAAGTTTGATAATCCTAGGTGCTACGTTACAAAAGTTCTGCTCCGGACACGGTTTTACTATCACAAAGGTCAAAGTCAAGGTCACAGTGACCTAAATTTGGTACGCGACACATCGTCTTCCCATGATGCATTTACACACCAAGTTTGATAATCCTAGGTGCTACGGTACAAAAGTTCTGCTCCGGACACGAAACGCACATGGTTTTACTATCATAAGGGTCAAAGGTCAAAGTCAAGGTCACAGTGACCTAAATTTGGTATGCGACATATCGTCTTCCCATGATGCATAAACACACCAAGTAAGATAATCCTAGGTGCTACGGTACAAAAGTTCTGCTCCGGACACGAAATACACATTGTTTTACTATCATAAAGGTCAAAGGTCAAAGTCAAGGTCACAGTGACCTAAATTTGGTACGCGACAAATCGTCTTCCCTTGATGCATCCACACACCAAGTTTGATAATCCTAGGTGCTACGGTACAAAAGTTCTGCTCCGGACACGAAAGGGGACGGACAGACCGACAGACAGACGGACAGACATGGTGATTCCTATATACCCCATCAAACTTCGTTTGCGGAGTATAATAACATCCGATATTTTGTTATTTGGATCTAATGAAAAACTTACGCAACTTCTTCTTGGAAATCGATGACTGAAAATTTTAACAACCTTACCGAAATCTAGAATTGACGACAAACACGGCCCCAAAAATGTAATTCTGTGATCTTAATGTCTAAAAGCACATTAAGACAGGTTTCAGAAATAAACCTGGATCATTTTTCCATATCGACTGAACCACATGCAAATAACGTTGGTTAAAGTAAAAGGAGAAAATATCATTAAGGGATGATAACAAGATGGCCAAAAAGAATTGTCAATAGAGTCCAAGAGACAAAAAGACAAAGCAGCTGGAAAACAAGGGGAATTGTTTTTGCTTTACACCGTTTGTACATACCTGCATCACCACTATATTTTCCTACAGTCAGTCTATACTTTGATGTTTCATTACCCACTATGAACGTGTTGTATTTAGCATACATTTTCATGCCGTTTGAATCAACCAAATCAACCCTCAGTCCATAACAGCCACTTGATGTTAAAAGGTTGAGATTTTTGTTTCCTTAGAAAATATAAACGAACATTGTAATATGAAAAAAACTTAGTTCAAAAAATATTTTCTCGCACCAATGCATCTGAAATTAGTGACCTTTCTTTTCTCTATTTTCGTTTTTTTTATTCTTCATATGTGTAATGAAAGGACAAGAAGTAGATGCACACGGGACAAAGCCTCTACAAATACATTGTAAAACAAGGCAATGGAACAACGCTTTTATCGTTGTTCATTTGGTCTTCCTATAATTTTAGAAGTTGCATTGTATATCTGTAAATAGTTGAATACAATAGATATAACAACTGGATAAATATCACTGGTGGCGAACCTTGGATAACCTGGGCCCTGTTTTTGAAAATGTGGTTTAAATTTGTCCGATGGATAAACGCCTCATCCAGTGGATAAACTTTCTCCGTTAGATAAATCAATTGTTCAAAAGCTTTCCAATTACTACAATGGCTTATCCGTGGTTAAAATTTGTCCAATGTCCAATGGTGTACTATCATTTATTTGGTGGTAAGACATGACCGGGGATAATTGTTTGGCACACCATCGCCGTATAAATAGAAAAAAAGAAGGGAAACGGGGAATGTGTCAAAGAGACAACGACCCAAAGGGGAGTAATAACAACTCAAAGCTGCTATAAGATCTTTAACGGCGAGAAAACCCCACACCCAATGGCAGGTCGGAGTCGGCCCCTGAATAAAGAGTACTCAAGTTCAGCGAAATAAACAACAATGTCGTTTTTAGGGGAAATCTAACTTAATACGGAAGTGTTCTAGTAGACTGAGCCTCAATCTAGGTATTGATTTTCGCCAAATGTGGTATCTAACAAATATGGTATTAGTTAAACTGAAGAAAACTAACCGAAGAAGGCATACAATTTCCGTTTTAACACAAAAAAGATAGCCCTCAGGTTTTTCTGCAACCGGCACCTTTTTTCATGTGACTTGTGATACATTCGAGTATCATAACTCCATTGTGCCAATTTTGGCAATACCCTTTGCAAGACTGACAAGGATTGAAAACGGAGGGAAATGTCCATGATATACATAGACGAACGAATGGATTAAAAAAATCTTAGAAATTCAGTATGTTGTCGGGGCTGTGAAAGCACGTACGTTAAGGAAAATCAAGTACCATAAAATAGAAAAGAATCATCCCATGCTATCTATGTTCAGATCATTTGTGAACAAGTTATATCTGTGTAATAAACTAGCAGAACCTTGTCAAAACTCAACTACTGCTAAATTATTCAAGACATATATGACAAAATACCTTTTAAAAGTCCAGAAGGATAAAGAAACTAGCGAATTAATATATATTAATACATGGAATTATTCATATCGGCACGGTTATCATCCCGAGACCCCAATATCAGTCCGAGGCGGTAGGCAGGGCTCATATGGGTCGAGGGATAATAACCGTGCTGATACGGAAAAGGCAATGTCTTAATTTGTTTATTATATACCTCCAGTTAAGAGTTATAATCAAACCCTGGCTGAAATAGCGATATTACCAGTCTGATATGGATTTTCAGAACGAAGCAGTGTGATATGGCCAGGGTATGTTGATATCGACTGTTAACTTCCGGCTATATTAAGTATCCAAAAAACATATCTGTGCTAAGTGTGTAATAATAAACTTTAATAAAAAGCAAATTCGTACCCTCTTACGGAGGAGTTGATTGCAATATTCATGATAAAAAAAAATTAAGAAGAAATTAAAAAATAACAAATAAAATCAAGAATCATGCAGCTATAGAGTCCACTTCCCCAGAATGTAAGACGTGTTAATAAATGGCGCGACAAACTGCCAATGATTTAGAGATGATTGAATTTGCGAAAGTAAAGTCAATCGTCTAACCTCCTAATTCGGAAAATACAATATGACTACCCCTAAAAGGCTTGGCACAAAGTCTTGGAAATTTTCCTTCGTCCATGCTGTACACTGTAATATATCATTTTTCTGGTGAATTGGTGGAAAGCAAATTTCATTTCTGTCAAATCTTCCTTAATTTGGCCTGGGGATTAGTCAATCGCAATGTACATGTTACAAAGTACAGTTTGTAGTTGTTGATATATACATTACATGATAACATTGGAAATTACTTTTGAAATAGAGACTGACTTAAATTTTGTTTAAAATTAAGGTGAATCTCCTTTGAACACATCTCTTTCCTTAGCTGATTTTGGCTTTCCTTTTTAGATCCTATTGGTTATTTTCTTTCCCTACAAGTTTTTACAAGTATTCCGATTTATTGACTTCCAAACGGTTTGATTATATCTGCACTGAAGACACATAAGTTGTCGAATTGGCATATGCATAAACTAAATAAACGGTAACTTCTATATTTTGTTATTTATTACAACTGGGTCGATGCTACTGGTGTTGGAGTGTTAGTCCCTGAGGATTCTCAATGACCCATTAGTCAGTACTTCGGTACTGACACGAAAACTGATTTCATTTAAAAACTTGCAATATCTAAATTTAACATTTTTTTTTAAACTAAAGAGTATGTTGCTCTGTCCTTGGCTTAATTTGGCATTTTTTATTAAGATCTAATTAGTTGTTTGATCTCTATTAGCTTTTACAAGTATTACGGTTGATTGACTTCCAAATGTTATGATTGATCTGCACTGAAGGGGCATAAGTTGTCGAAATGCGCATTTGCAGAACTTTAATTAAAAGTAATTACGGTATCCACTGACATTCAACTGTAATGCAATGTTGTCCAATACTTGGTGTATTTGTCAAATTTGATTTCAGATTTGCATTTTTGTCTAACAACTTTCTCAACCTCCTGAAATGCATTTGACACTTCTTCTTACTGATTTCCATCTTTTATAAAACAGGAAGTATTTGTTTAATAGTTAGTGCTTCAATTCTAGTTTGAGTTTGAAAGTAACATTTTTACAAAAACATTAAATTGTGTCTCAAAACTTCGGCATGAAAGCATTATATATTTTGTCAAAACAATGAGGACATTAAGGATGTAGTAAGTGGAATATTGACATGTGTATGAGTTTTTCGAATTTTTCGGGTTTCATTATTATTCAAATGTGATATGTTTTCACCCTTTAGATATTTTTTTTTTCATTAAAAGCTGACACTAAGTTTTCACTAGGCATTAAATTTTCTTCCGTGTGAAAGCAAATGGTATATCCATGTTATACTTAGGTCAAACTCCTAAAGAGCCTGCTTCCTCAATTTCTAGAATTATAGGAATATGAAATATCTTGAAAACTTTTAAGGATAGTTTGTTCCTTTGTCAAACATCATTAAGGCTTTGATAATAGAATACATGTATGTTTTATTCTAGATGGTTCATAATTGTCTCTATGATGTATCAATTCGTATTCTTCAGTTTCATCCATAATATTTTTCTTTTCACACTAACAGTATCTCAAAAAGTGCTAAGTCTTGTTTCCATGCTAGCTCTTCATATTCAAAGGATTCATGGGAAAATCTTAAATCTCGTTTATTTTCTCAAATACATTCTCTCAAAGGATTTAATTTTTCCACACTGTATACCATAATTCCTAATAATAAACTAAAATCACGAATCAAAAGTATCATTCAAAAAGCCTTTGCCGATTAAAAAAAAATGTTGTTTTAGGTAATAAATCCACATTTTTTTTCAAAAACCAAAATAAAAAGAAAAGTATGTTACGATGAAGAACAGGTGTGCAGTATGCTTGAATTTCTAATTAATAATATATTTGTCAAATTTGGAGGTGCTAAATATCTTCAGCAAGTTGGCATACTAATGGTCACTAATTGCGCACCTCTATTCGCAGACTTGATTTTATATTCTCAAGAGACTGAATTCTTCAGAGACTCGTAAAAGATCATAAAATTAAAAATGCTAGATCCTTCAATCTCATTTATTGATACATTGATGATGTTCTTTCCATCAATAATGCATCTTTTGCTAAATGGATCTCTTTTGCTATATGGATCCCATTCATATATATCTGCAAGAACTACAGATAAAGGATATGACAGAAACCGTCAGATCTACATCTGTTTTGGACTTACATCTCGACTTTGACGAAAATGGTCATCTCAGTACTAAAATTTACGAATAAAGGGACGATTTTAACTTCATAATAGTCAATTTTCCCTCACATAGACAGCTATATTCCAGCTTCTCCTGCTTATGGAGTGTATGTTCTACAGCTGATTTGTTACGCAAGACCTTGCACAAATTAAAAAGACTCTTATTAGACATACATGTAGTTAACTTCGTCATCAACCTATTAATAAAGGCCAAAAAAAATTCCGTCTCATACGATGACTTAAAAAGTTGATAGATATCAGTCCCTTGTGGCAAAATTTGAAGTTGTGGTCCGATTTCCGATTTACGATTCTTTCTTTTCTTAATACTGGATGATTATTTCTTTAAACAGTCTACGACCCCTCAATGGCGCATGGGGCGGTTTGGCTGGACATAAAACTGGTGTAAACCACCATTGCCAAGTCAAGACCATTGCGGTAGAAAATTTTGCCGATGGTTTCCTTCTCATTTGTCTTTTTGTCTCTTAGACCTCGGCCCTTGACCATATTGTTTCAAAATTTCGTTTTTATCCCCATAAATAAAAATGATACATGAAAATTGACTTCAATTTCAAATAGTAATAAAAAACATTGGTGAAACAAATAACAAAGAGGCTCTGGACCACAAACCATGATGTTGTCATAGTTATGATATAAAAGCAAAATAATGAACTAGTTACGAGTTCTTACATTCAGATTGAACAGTTCCTATGTTAAGAAATGCTAAAATAATGGAGATAAGTTAATATTATTGTGCCTGTAAATTTAATAAAATGGATGACAGGAAACAACCACAATGGCTGAAAATTACAATTACATGCTACAATCTGCCAATTAATTTCATAGGAAAACACAAATAAAACAAATGACAAACACAGTCAACAATAGAAACTCGGGAGAGCCGGACTTGGTACCTGCACTAGCAAAAGCCATCAGTAGGGATAAACCGGTTTATTGATACCAACCCCCTGTTGAGTTCTCTATAGTATAATAAACATACAAATAAAACCAGATGCAGATAGATAACTAACTGAATGACCACAATCTACAAAGGAGAGAAAATGACGATACGTAATTTTTTAAAGATATGTTAAGGGGCGTTCGCCGCTAATCTTCTGGTAAGCTGAAGGAGCCTTATTTGCTGATAAAACACTGTCACACAAAGGAAGAAATATGAAACTCAGAATTCCAAATTTGGTCAAGGATCATCATATATTTTAGTAGACATCGACAGTATCCATTTTGAGCGGAAATTACCTCTCGGAGGGATGTAAAGACAGAATATGGTAAAGGTAATTAGAGATCAACAAAGAACCATGTAAAAAAGTTTGCAACCGTTAACAAGTTTACTGGCAGTTGAACAATGATGTCATATATTTAAAATTCATATCTAATAGAGTCAAAAACAACGGCAGTAGAATACCGAAGGAACAAAGGGGTGACATTCACAAAAATCGAAGTCCAATGACAGGGCAAAAACGAGAACACAGAAAACAATGACGTTAGACACAAAAACAATGACGCCAGACAGACACAAAGCACAGAACCAGAAACCACAACATTCAGAACAAAG